>JAMKCH010035134.1:0-15112 GCA_023653785.1 Ophioderma brevispina | reverse complement strand
CAATGAGAAAAATCGGCCTTTCATCTGATACCAAATTTTAACCACTTCCGGTTAACTCTAGGGTGGTCCTCAAGATGATTGGTGGAACATACACCTTTAAACTAAAAAGCTAAATTTTATTCTACTGAATCCAATATCATTGTTTTGCAGTCTGTTTATGGAATTGTGAAATTAACCAACACACTGGGGCATGAACCAGACCCTCAAGCTGTTTTGAAAATTTTCAATCTCTTATGACAAAATCATACTAAAACAAAAAATATAAATAGCGACATACTTTTGACACCCGATTTGGATTAGTTATTCCACTAGCTAGCTACATCACTATGAGCTATTAAACTCTCAATTCCCTTTGCACCGTTCAGCAGCTTTCCTGTCACCAATGTATTTAGAAACTATCCTTGGTTTTTGGTATGATAAGATGCCCGATCACACAAGGTCAGTTCATGTCTGTATGTACAATACAACCCACCGAACTTTGTCCTTGGTGGATGAGCATATTGTAACTCATAGTTCATTCTTTCAAATTTATAAAATTTCAATTGCAGGCAATATGATTTTCCTTAAAGGTGCAATGAGAGATTTCACATATCAGTTGCCCCTAAAAAACGAAAGCACTGATTTTTTGCCCTGATGTAAACCTATGCCAAATATATCCCCACCTGAGGATTAAACTGAGAAATTTCTTTGGTAAAATTGTGAAATTTCTAAATTTCGTATAGGATAAATACGAAAATTCAGCCTATGATTTTATATTGAATATAAGGAAAATCAAAATTGTCCTTTTTTCTCTCGTTTGAGACATTTCTGTAGCCAACTACAAGGACAAATTCAATATGAGTATCTATCTATTATGAAATTACTATTATGACACAATCTTTAGGTGCCCAAAATCTCTTTTGCACCTTTAAATATTTGTTTTCCATATCTCTACACTGAAACAGATACTTTGTATTGCTTTGATCTCTTTGGTATATCTCAGAGAGGACCATTCTAGACCCGTCCATAGCTTCAATGAAGGCAGTTTTCGGCTACAACATATACCTCTTTCATTAGAGTCAAACCAAAATTCCCTTAAGTTGCAAAGGAGATTTTCATCATATCCGTGTTCCCTAAAAACGTGAAAGTTACTGTTTTTGCCCTGATAAAGTTTCCATACTAAAAAATATCCCCATCTTAAAGGATTAAGCTGTGAAATGCCTTTCTTTGGTATAAAATTGTGAAATTTTGAATTTCGTATAGGAGCAGAATACGAATTCCGCCTTATGTGTTTATATTGAAATATAAGCAAATCAAAATCAATCTTTTTTCTCTTTTAAGACTTTTCTGTAGCCAAATACATTGTACAAGTAAGAAATCTATTGCGTGTCTAAATCTATACAAATTATGACACAGTATTTTGATGCTTCAAAATCCTGCTTGTTGGTCACCTTTAATTCTCAAACCGTATATCTCATGGATGCCAAATGTCAACAGTCCAAAATCTGCCTTCTTTTGATGTTGAGTCACCAGTGATATAAATTGTATTTACATAATTTGCATCCTAAAAAATAATATTGGCACTTCTTTCCAAATTGCTAGTCCTAATTTTATACGACAACTAAATTGCAATTTTTTGATTCAATGGACGGTAACAATGTATTGCTAATGCTTTCCAATATACATAATTACTTCAAACATTTACATAGCAGATGGACGGAAGATATCAATCTAATTCTTCACTTAATTGTTATTTCGTCTCTAATATATACCAACGTACAAATGTTCTTTTCACCATTTGTACAATCTATTATTACAGTAATGGTCAGAGAATAAAGCGGTGACAATGTAATTGTTGACATAAGTTTTATACATGTCACTCTGTCCCATCAATAACAACTCCGTACCCTTTTAGGCAAAACAAAAATTGGTCCTTTTCTCCACCACAAATTTTGGGATAGGATTGGTCGGTCCGATTTATATTTTTTTTATAAATCATAGCCATGATGCAAACATACAGTATTAATAAGAATCTATGAGGCACTAAGTGCCCAAGTACCCCAAACATTGGATTTTTTGCGATTTCTCAGTTACGCAAGCAAAATTTTCAAGGGTTTTTTGCTAAGGTCTGATTTATGCATACGCTTCCCTGATACTAAAAAAAACAATTCAATCTGCACATGGCTTCATTAGAATAATTAAGGTGGGTCCCTAGGAACTCCCACCCCCCCTGGGCACTAACGGAATTGAAAAAAAAATCACGATATTTTACGAATTAAAAATTAAAGTATTTAAAATTCTTGGGATTTATTTGCTTAGATATATTCCTTAGGAGGCAATTAATTAATATACTTAAATACACTTTTATCTGCTGATAGCATCAATTTAATTTTGTCAGACGTGCTCTTAAATGTTGTAAGTCTTTGGGAAAAATAAGGTGATTTTGAAGGTTCTGAGAAAAATACAAGATGCGTATAAATTTGGCTATATTTGCAAATGGTTATTTTAATGGTTATTCTGAGTAGCGATAATGAATATTTGGGTTCAAAAACTTTATAATGGAGTTGTTGAGGATGGAAATGGCGAACCACGCTCTTTAGGAGAAGTGACAATTTCAAGTGGCCATAGGTCATAGGTTCAAAATTCAGATTTTCATTTTTGTGTGGGATTGGGCGGTTCTTGACGGCCCCATTTACTGTGTTAGTGTCATGATTCAAACTCCCATGAGTTAAGTGGTTAGCGTGTTGGATCCCTAGGAACCCCCCCCCCGTGGGCACTAATGGAAGTTTTTTTTAGTTGGGCACTTAAGTGTTAAAACAATGCAACTTTTTCACTCCAATTGCATTCATTCACGCGTGGGTTAATTAAAGGGATCGCAGAGATAATGCGAGGGAGAATTGTAAAAATGTGGAAATGCAGGTTTTTAAATTATAAATCAGAATAAATGGGTACAATTCCTTATACTGCTTTCCTGAGAAACAAATCAACAAATAGTGAAAAACATGAAGTATCTGAGGAAATTTGCAATACAGTCTCCCGCAAATAAGACACACAAAACAGGTCTGAAAATCTGCACTAAAAGCTGATTGGGTTTAAACCAGTATAACAATGAACCAAAGATATAATGCTTGTGTTGATGTCAAACTGTATTGATCATGGTGCCACAAAGATCACGCTGAAAATCTGTGATATTCACCGGGAAAGGCCATTTTGATTTCAACGTCGGGAAATTGTAGAACGCAAGTATAGACAATGATCGAATCAGATAAAAAAGTACCGCCGTGCCTTTTAATACACGATTTCAAGCCAACAAACTTTGCAGGTTATGTCGCATATCCATGCCCAGTAAATACAAAATACCCAAAATATGAATTTGATGATTTTTTTTTTTCGATGTTTCGTGTTAGCAAATCGAGCTAATCCCTTAAAGAAAAAATGTTACTCAATAATACATCTGAATGAACATTAATGACAAGAGCTACACAATACTCGAGCTACACCATCAACATCTGAGAATTTTCAAATTCTATGAAATAATCCTATGTGTTAGAGATGCTCTCGCACTCTATCCATCTTCCTCCAATTATTAGGACCCTTAATCTCCGGGGCCCAGTCCCCATTTCTGCAAGAAGAAACTAGTGTTAGAATTCACAGGGGGAACCTGGTCCGATTGGTAATGGCCCCGTTCCCAGTAATCCCAATTTTGGGGTATTTGAAGAAAGCTAATTTTTTATCATTTACCTTTTTAATTATTGGGGCTAAAGGATGTTTGCGTTTGTTATGTATGAGCGAAATGTGCCCATTTTGGCTGACCAAATGAATTTTACACAGAGGTATTGGAATTACCCAAAACACGTTGTTTTTAGCTCTCAAATAAACGGATCAAAATATCGTTGCGAAACTTACGATCAGATGGGGGGTGGGAAGGAGGTCATTCTATCAAGATTAAACTTCAAACATGTAAATCATCACCTTGTAATGATGATCTTTCAGGGCTGCTAAGTGCCATTGTGCAATACGGAAAGTGGGTCCAAAATTTAGGAGAAACATAATCAAAGTGGGAATCCTAACACTTGTCCACGGAACCACGAGCAAACAAAAATATGCTTTAGTCTCAAGGGCCCCTCCAGGGGCTTGTTCTCCAAACTCCGTTTTTTTCTCTAGAACTTTCGGGCCCAAATTCCTCATTTTCTAGTAAAAACCTAGTGCAGGTCAGAATTTGCCATGGGTTCTCAATGGCCCAAAGGGATCCAAAATTTTAAGTATAGAATAACAAACCACCGCGGGACCCATGACGAGGGTCATGAATCCAATCATTAATTTGGGATCGGGACCTGTAATGGCCCGTAGTTAATTTTAAATACAGGACTTGCCACGGTTGACATTATCGGTATATGACAGGCTAGAAGGGCCCCAGGATTGATAAATGTAGCGTTACAGACTTAGGCCTGTTTGAAAAGCAATTATTTAATATTGTTCTCCCTCTCTCTTCGCCTCCCTACTTTTATCTTCTTTTTCTCTTTTTTCCTCCCTCTCTCTTTTTCTCCAATCTCTGGGGGCCCCTCCTAACCTTTCGGGGCCGGTGGACTTTGTCCACCCTGTCCTTATGGTAGCTACCCCCTGGAAGTCTGCTGATTGGATAGTGAAGGAATATCTCTTTTGTGATCATACGTGGACAGTAGATTTCTACCATGAATGGGAACTTTCTTTCATGGTTATTCGTCGGTATCTGACAGTGTATACTATGTTATAATTAACATGATTTCAATCCTTGGTAAGTAGCTAGCTGGGACATGGGAAAGGGAGATACTTCTGCTAGTGCAATTCTGGTCACCACTGACAAGAGATGGTTGAGTATTATCAGATCTTAGCTGCAGTCTGATAGTTAGAAACTCTAACTCACAAACCTTCCATACCAATATCAGTTTCAAGTTGTGTAACTACGAACAGCCACCGGATATATATGACACCGTAATGATAACCTGATTTGTTTAACACAGCTAGCAACTTTCAATCTGCACTGATAACTTCATGTATACCATGAACACCTTGATCATATGGTTTCACTCTCTGATTTCAGGTGCCAATTGTCTCGTTGACACGAATTACCCTTCAAGTTGCAGTAGCTCTTCCCGCCACATTTTTTGTTGTTCCTGTCACCAGCAGCTTTCTTATCTTTCTCATACTTAGCTTGTAATCCACTCACATACTTCAAATAATCTTGCGTCTGCTGCTTGGTCCTGATTTGAAAGTCGTCCCTGCTTGCCATCGGATCTTGCACCTTGCGCTGAGGCACATGGATATCTGTGTCTTCTGAGAGACATGTTCGATCGCTTCCCCTGACTAGAAATTCAATGTGCTTGTAACTGCGTCATATACATGGGTACATGACAACAGTTCTGTATGAGAGGTTGACCAACCATGCGTTTTCTTCTTCCTTGTGGGTACTACAACATATGGCGAAGTAGAATTGTCTGTTCCTGAAGGTAAAGCGCTTGTACTCAAAGATCTCTCAGAGGACTGCCCGGTGGAGGTTTCTGCAAAATGATCTTGCCACAGTCTGTGTCTAACCCGTTAACTCTTGTACGAGCAGTTTCAGGTCTTACAACATTTCTTTCCTTTTTGTATGCTAGATTGGATAGTTTTTGGATGCAAACTTTTGATGTATTTTGATGTTATGGTTCTGTTATCTCGAAGGGTGCACCATTGTTGCCGCGTGACACTTCCAGATGGTTTGACAACAAACTGATTTCGTTTCTAATGATCTGAATTTTGAACTGTGAGCCTAGCTGCTGTGACAACCCAATGACTCTGTGAACTGCTGGGTCTGGTATGGTTTGTAGTCAATTTTCAAGCTATTTGCCGTAGTGTTATTTTCCTAACTCTGTGTTTTGTTTAGAGCTTCATACATTTCATGTCCAGAAGGAGTGATCTCTTGTGGTGTAGGGATCTTCTTTGTTTCCTTCTGTGCGACTCATCAAAAGCTTTGGCTCTGGACAATGACAAAGCCTCAGTGGCCCGAAAGTCTGACAGGTGGCACTATTTCCACGCAACGGCAGCTGGCACTTTGTTTTCTCTACTAGAAGCACTTTCCAGGGATCCTGCAGTTCGCGCTGGACGCATCTCAGATGGAAGTTTAATGCCACACTTCATGATACCTGTAGGAGGTCTCGATTCGTAACATGCCCAGCACTTTTGGATTCACAATGCCGGAGGTTAGCAAATGAGTTCATAAGAATAATAAACGCAGTTCTGGATAACCGGTAGTAGGCCTGGATCCTATAGTAGTTGATTTTTGGAGTGACCATTCGACGCCTCAAGCTATCAGTTTATTAGAATGTGCCATGATAACTGGTTGCCCCAGAAGTGGTCCTACTCCAGCAGTCGTCATCTTCTTCACATTAGTAGCATGTGGCTTCTGTGATGTAGATGTCCCTGCAGAAGAGCCTCTCATCACAGCTGTTGACAGCTCTCAGTCCAGTAGGGCGGTCTATGCGTTTCAGCTGTGGTGGCCTAGAAGACCCGCGTCAGATTCCAGACCCTTCTCTTGATTGACAAAATTTGGCATCCCCTCTCTCTGCTCTGCAATCCTCCTCAGGCTGACTGCCTTGGACATTGAGATACACACTTCCTTTCAGACTATTGGTGAGCTGCACCTTGACACGTTTTTTTCGGGAATGGCTTGGCACTCCTGATGTTTCGACATCAGGATAGCGCCTGTGCGGTAACTGCCAACTGCCGACTGTCGGGATGACACGCTGCGCTCACTTGAAGCACTTTTGATGTCCCTATGGTGAATGATTTTGGGATTTGCTGTCCACTGCCTATTCACTACTCTGCGACCTCAACATAACGCATAGTTGTGTTTTCGGAGAGTGCATCACCATAGTGGTTCTTGTACCTCATAGTTCAATGTTTCTCTTCCTGGTTGTAGTCCCACTGTACCATCCTCAAAGTTTAGCACTAGGAAGATTGTTTACGGTTAACAGGACAATACTGCAAGTAAACGATGACATTCATTATATACAGTCCATCATACCATTACCTAATATTTTTCATTTCCACTACATTTAAAAAATGATATCATTTTATTTGCAGTAGAGAGTGCTGTACACCACAATTCGGGGAAGTAGTAGCTGCACAGAACTTAAGACTCGATACTGTTCAAGTACTACATAATGTACATATACAGCATTGTGTTTGTCTGAGATTTTTCAAAATTAACACTATCTCGACAGACTATCTCTATGTGGATTGTTCTCGCAAGGGTTATTCAATTTAAAGATTACAAATTCATGTTACAAGAACTTTCTTTGCTAAACAATTATGATCATCAAGCCTTCCGCAAGTTCTATATATTAACAAGGCGAACTCGTATTACGCGATGCGTAAACTAGGTCCCCGCCGAATTTCGTCGATTCATTTGGAAGTGACAACTTAACTGCACAAAATAAAAAAATTGCACATCGATGTACCGTTTCAAGCGAAACATGATTGCGCATATTTCATAATTAGCTCATTTGCATACCTAAACGGCATAACTAAACGGCACATATCATGTTCAAGACACAAGATGTATGCATAAGCCGTGTCATGTAGCTTGGAATTTGCACATCCGATGTACCGTTTCAGCGCGAAAATTAATTGCGCATATTTATTAGCTCCATTTGCATATCTAAGCCGCATATATATCATGCACTTTAAAGTGTCGAAAACAGTGCATGCCAAAATGTGCGTCCTGTGGCAAAAGATTTGGCGTCTGATGTACTGTTTCAGGATACATTAATTATGCATATTTAATATTAGCTCTTTGCATACCTAAGCCGCATATATATGCACTTTCACAAGTGCGAAAACAATGCAGCCAAGATGCTTCTTGTGGCAAAAGAATTTTGCATATCTAATGAACCGTTTCAGTGATCATTAATCACCATATTTAATCATTAGCTCTCATTTGCATACCTAAAACCGTCTATATCACGCATTTTCCAATCCAGAAATGAGGCATGCCATGGTGCACTTCCATGAAGCGAAGGAATTTTTGTGTGCCCGATATAGTGTTTCAAATACAGCATACGGGTTCACATTTTTAGCACGGAATTCCGGTTAACATTGTTCTCACAGAACTACGGACATACGGACTACGACATACATACATACGACGACGGAGCCCATTGCATAGTCCCCCCGTTCCCCGAACTAGGGCGGCGGACAATTAACTGTCAATTGTGGCAAGGCATTTCAATTCTTCACACAAACCAATATAGCAAAAGCAAAAATCATTCTTTTGATTTCCTCAAGCACACCTGTTCTTTTTTCAAATGCTGTAATTGTATTAAAGCCCATGCATACTTCCAGTCGCAGCGAGCGAATTTTATTGCACAATGAGCATGCGTAACACTTGATCTTGCGTCAGAATCCGGTACTGCACATGCCAATCGTCGCTCGGACTGGCAGTAGGTCATGGGCCTTAAAAACCTAAAAACACCCATGTTTGGTGAAACTCAATATAATAATGTGAAGAAGCATATCAATTGCTATGCTTGGGATTGGCTATGAAAACATAAATCAAAGTGGAGATTTTGTATTTGCCTACCATGGCAAATTAGGACACTCAGGTGCACCTATTTTGTACCTAATAGTATCAAATATGTATCTAATATTCAAAAGGTAATTTGAGAGTACAATCTGGACTGTATATAATTGACCTACTCACTTTTGGTGAGTGTTGTAATTTACCTAAAGCATAATTTGTATCTAAATATTACCTATTTGGACTAGAATATTTTCCACTTCACTAGATGTATAACCAATTACTACCTATTTGGACATAAGATATTTCCTCTGCATGAGCTGTATCTAAAATATACCTATTTGGACTCTTAGACTATTTTCTCTGCACTCTAAATGTATTCTAAAATATACATATTGGAATTAGACCGACTAGTTTTTTAATTTGAATGTATTAAAAACAAAAATATAACTATTTGATTAGAATATTTTCCACTTCACTAGATGTATCGAAAATTATACCTATTTGGACTGAGAAAAATCATTTTCTATTTGCTAGATGTATCTAAATTATACCATATTTGACTAGAATATTTTCACTCACTAGTATTATCTAAAAAGAGACCGATTTCGACTTAGAATATTTGCTATTTGCTAGATGTATCTAAAATCTACCTATTTGTACTTAGAATATTTTATTCACTTCACTAGATGTATCGAAATATACCTTTTTGGACTATAAAATATTTTCTCTGCACTAATGTATCTAAATATACCTATTTGGACTTGAATAATATTCCCATCACCACACGAACCTAAAATTATTTTCACTTGTACTTTTTTTTTCACAGCATCGAATTCAATCTTTGCTGGTACCTTACAGTGTCAGGTAAATCGTCTACAATATCAACAATCACTTGTGTGCATGATAATGTCCTGAATATATTTTACACTCTACTACCAAGTCATATTTATTAATACAGAGGAGATTTGTTTAATATATACCCCAAAGTGTATTTTCTATACTTATATTCATAAAAATATGGCAATTTAAAAACCATATCACTGCATTCCTGTATTGAAAACATCCATTATGGTATATGTATACCACCATGTAGGATACAATTATATGCTGTTGAGAGTTTGTAATTTACTTTTTTTTCCTATGAATGATTCAACGTGGAACATTTTATATCAGCCGTTAAAAGTGCCTTTCACCCCGATTGCAACATAATTTCTGTTTTTTTTTCTAAAGAAAAGACCATCACACCATATTTTAATTTAAAAATTTACAATATTGTTGGGAATTCTGATTTCATGCTTAATGATAATGTGTTTGTACTTGTTAGAAACAATATTCAAAACAAAATACAAATCTATGCATGTAAAAAAAAAGAGTCACAAAATGCTAGTGAAACATCAAAACGTTCCAGAATTCTCCACCTTTGCAAACCGTGACGAATTCCCGTGCATGACTGAAGAGAAAACACTTTCTTTTTGCGATCAAAAACACAAAATTACAGCTTAAATACAACCATTAGCACGAAAACAACTCGCCATCGCAGCTGGTTTGTATGTTTTAAATTAATTAAATCCCAACTGTGCAATGTTACTTGCACAAATTTAGCATTTTCAGCCCCCACATTTCCCATAACTCAGTACTGCCGACGATATTGTTTTCCTACGTGCTACTAGAGAGAGCCCGTCTCCATATTCATAGCGTATGAAAGTATCACATGCGAAAGTTCTTGTATATTTTATTTTATTTCATGAGTTTTGTCCAATTTTAAGCTTGATTATTAAATAAATTCACTTAAAGATACTGGAGTTGTTAATATGGAACCGAATTTCAGCATGTGCACACCATGTGCGGCCGGATACAAATTCGCTTTGAGCTGGAATGAGGCTGAGGTGACAGAGGTCATATACTAGTAATTAATTTGAAATCCAAGAATCGTACCGGAGTTTGCCGGCCAACGGCCGCTGTAGAATGGCCTTGATGCCGGTTCAAAACTCTGCAAAAAATGAACAAATCAGCTTAGTTCGCTTCTGATCTTGATAAAATACTGTCCAACACTCCTGCAAGGAGCAAACGGTCCAGGATTTTAGTGCCGTGTTTGGATTAGACCAGTTGCGGAAAGAATTTTGTATTGTGCCAGCACCTTATGAAATTCGCAGCCTAACGGAATACTGCATTTGGAGACTGATCATCCCTAGAGTAGACAGTCATGCTAGCAAGTTCGTACAATCTGTTAAGTGTAGTAATTTAAAAAAAAAAGGTTAAAGTTTGTGAATGTCGAGGCTAGCCTAGCTCACCATGCGGGGGGGGGGGGGGGGGGGGATTATAAATGTCCTGGAAGTCATCGAAGTGTGGTGCAGCAGTGAGTCGCCGTGATTGCAGGCACCAGCACTATTTATTTAATTAAAATAAAAATAAAGGTGGCAGTGCAATCATTTTTTCTCATTTTTGGTATGGTTTCACTAAGATATCCCGAAAAAATGTTTCAAAGAGTTAACTTTGGCATGAGCAGTGGCGGATTTAAGGGAAAGGACCCGGTCGCAAGCTTAAGGCGGGCCCCTTTACGTCTAGAAGCAACGCCATATCGACCTTTTTAGTGGCAACTAGGGTTGTCCGATGGGGCCCTAAGATGACAACAAAAATAAAACAAAACAAAATAAAAAGTTTTTTTTTTAAAAAAAAAAAAAAAAAAATATTTTAGGGGGGCCCTTACAGCACCTGCTGACAACTGCTAGACTCTAAATCCGCACTGGGCATACAAATTCAAAATATTTTTATGGGCAACGATATTCAGAACTCCGAAAGGAGCTTTCCACTGAATATTTTAATTTACTGTGGATTCTTTACAAAGCCACAACAAAATGAGTAAACTTCGTTTGAATCAGATCCTTGTTATGTGTCAATTAATTTTGAGAACATCCTGGCAGTTATATTTTAATATTAATCTTTCCCTGGATATTTGTTGCAAACAAGAAAACCATGTGTGCTTTGGCCCACGCGACTCGAACCGTCAACCTCCATAGTGTCCAGCATGTCACTCTTACCAATTGACCTAACAAACAGCTTGTTGCATAGGAAGCGCAAGGTATCCTCTATTAGGCAGATAGCATCAGAACAGAACTGTACAAGTGGAAATTTTCGCGCTACATTCATTTTCCGTTTTTTTTGCGCTCTTCTGAGCTACCGCGAATACCAACCCTCACAATTTTTATTTTGTGTGTAGGTCTATGTAGGATAGCTGAACGAATGGATTAAAAACAATCAAAAATTTTAAAAATCGCTGAAACGCCAAAAAATTACGCGAAAATTAGAACTTTAAGTATACAATTTACATGGTGTATAATTTGTTTTGGAAATTTTAAACTACAAAGGTAACATGATTTAGTTATCAGGTGAAGCGTCGCACGTGATGGGAATTCCCATGCGCGAATCCCCATGCCGTGCTGAAGCCGAAGGCTGATCCCAGTATGGGGCTATTAAAAAAGGCCCATTGTATTCCCCCGATCAGAGGCGCCCGCTGACCCGATACTAATTTTCTCATACCACTAAGTCATAATTCATTTATGATACAAACATGCTTGTTTATTAAAAACAAATATTTTTTCTCATAAATAAAAGTATTAAACCAAAAAAATCATGCCCAACACGTGGGAACAAATGAATCATACCCTCTTTGTAAATGGATCAGGCGAGTATGCAGTCACCGACTGAATATAAGTGCCGTACTGCTTGAATCTCTCTCACTGACCCATACCAATCTCCCCGTACGGCGGTACCCTTTGCATGAGTTTTGATCTCTCCTTAGTGATGATAGAATAGAACTTTTTTTTCTTGGAGATTACCAGGCACTCAAGTTGTTAACAAACCCCATGTGTGCTTTGTGTGGATTCGAACCGCGCAACCTCCTCATTAACTCCTCCTTGGGTACATCATAGTTACTATACAATAGGTATATTTTAGGTGCATGACCCTTTTGGAACACACTAGGTATATTTAGATACATTTAGGTACATTCTGGTAGTTATATTTTAGGTACATGCCATAGATACATTTAGGTACATGACCACTTTGGAACACCAATAGGTCTAATTTAGATACATTTAGGTACCTTCCGTTAGGTATATACATTTTAGGTACATGCCAATAGATAATTAGGTAAGGAACCACTTTTGGAACACCAATAGGTATAATTTAGATACCTTTTATGGTAAATTCGTGGTAGGTATATTTAGGTACCATGACAATAGATATTTTAGTCACATGGCCAGTTTTTTTTTTTTTTTTTTTTTTAATGTTTTATTTGTTGTTTTTTTTTATTTTTTTGTTTTTTTTTTATCTTCTTACATTCCAATAGTTATATTTTCGATCCATTCTAGGTACAAACCATGCAGTAGGTACACATTCGGTACATACACCTATATTAGGTATATATTAGATCATCATAGGTACCTGTGCTTATTCCCAAGTAAATGTTACCTAAGTTGTATCTAAAGTGTATCTATTATCCGTTCCAAAAGTGGGCGCCTTGAATAGGTACATTTAGGTTACCTGAATAGGTACATATTTAGGTTATATACCTACTTTGTACCTACTTTGCCAGGGACACACATTCCAATGATCTGATGCAATTATCAAATTCACAATATTTCACAGTGGGAGAGCAATGACCTACTGGTTAGTATTAGGCTTTGGGGCCTTCGGGTCCCTGTTCTATTCCCAGTGGGACCACTTGCTGGATGGACAAGGAGCACATATAGAGTGTAAACATTTGCCTACCTTAGAACGGTCACTGCTGAAATCTGGTCTTAATTCTGGATTAATCTATACACCAGGGCTATTGACTTCAAATCTTAATTGCGCTCTCCCCATGATCAGTTGAACTTGAGGCATAAACCATGATAATACCCCCATCCTTTGAAGGGACACTTAACCAATTTGTACCATGTACAGAGAGCCAGCCACACTTGTACATGCTATCACAGTCAAAAGCAGGGTGATTTATTCCTGGCTAGCCCTTCCATTTCCAGTGATGGATCCCAATGGAAATCTTCCTGTATCAGGGCATTTTGTGGGAAGAAATCTATCAAATTGTAAAGTCCTTTATACTTAACGAGAATTCACCTTGTTTAAAAAAAAATTACTCACCTATCCCCACATGGGTATATAGCATCAATAGGATCGATCTGCTGTTTGCGCTCTCATTACTCGCAGACAATCTCCCTCAACATAGTCCAGATTCTGAGTTTACCGTCCTCAGCGCCGGTCACTATGCGAAGATAAGACATACCTAACACATAACACCTCCCTGTAAAGGAGCAGTAGAGCATCATTATGCTATGTACATTCCTAACCTAAAAAAAAAAAGAATCACTATCATTTCGTGATCATAAAATCAACTTGACCTCCTATAACCGTTGTCCATTGGAATTTAACTTTTGACCTCATTAACATGGACTCAATGGAATTCAAGATATGAGACAAATTTCAAATGCTTATTCTCTCTTGCAACTTTGATCTTATTTACAGCCCCGCTTACAAAAGGTAACTTGAACTCAGGTAGAATTTTAACCTTGGAATGGACCTTTAACCTCATCAACATATGATGGTTCCAAGACCCAAGATGGTTCCAACTGGACTTCAACTGGACTTAAGGGTCTTTCGTTGATCACACAGCCTCCTTCCCCCGACTTACCTAAAAAAAGATGAGATTTTTATATCATCTGAACCGCTAGCCCTAGTATCCATGTGACCTAATCGCACGTGCAAATTTGGCCGCATCTGTAAGAATTAGCAATTTTTGTATTTTCTGTCCAGAGTAAACAAACATCCATACATCCATCAGACATTTTATTGCGCCAAATCATGAACTACAAGGCGCATTACAAAACCAATGCAAATACAAGATAGATAGATACACTGGTTAAAAATTACACATCAATGAAGCAGGTATATTTCACAAAACTGACAGATTAAACGCCCGTGGCCTAGGCCATAACGCAGGATTTTTTTTACGGGGGTGCGTATCTTCGAAAAAGTGGACCTTTTTTTGGAAAATGGGCCTAACCTCCTAAAATGGTCCATTTTTGGACCTTTTGAACATCTCATCACCAAAAGTGGACTTTTCGTCATAATTTCCTCTAAAGTTTTGGACCTTTATCAAAAAAATCGCGAAACGTGGACTTTTTCTCTTTTTTGGAATTTGGGGGTGCGACTCACCCCCCGCACCCCCCCCTGCGTACGGGCCTGGGGCCGTGGGAACAAGCATTGCTCATAACACAAAACCGCAAGATCGAATCAAATCATATTTTTGGGGAATAAGCCTTTTCTCAAGTGCACATTGAATAAAACCGAAGGTGTTGGAATCAGAACTGCACCTTTAAAGGCTACTCGGAGATTTCCGAGGAGGGCCCGCTCACTTTACCAAAAAAATCGTGTTTTTTTGCATGACATACTTGCTTGTCCATATCTAATCACTGGTGTTAAATTGCTAAGCTTAAATCACATTCCTTCATCTAGAAATCAACAACTTTGTTATAACATTACGATCCTGATTTTTGGTTATACACAGTATCTATGGACTATCCTACACATAAATGTTTACTG
>JAMKCH010035133.1:0-14839 GCA_023653785.1 Ophioderma brevispina | reverse complement strand
TCCTACAGTCTACACAGGACACTGACAAAACGATTTTTGATGTAATTTTTTTTGCCACCATAATTTTCACCGGGCCGTTTTAACAGCAGCAAAAGTGTTCGCCATTGTACATTCCCAGCTAGCTGTCTGTTGTAAGCCTGCATAGGGAATACTGGCTGTATTCGCCAAGGTATTCGCTTTGTTTGAATCGAGTACCAAACCCAATAATTGAAATGGTTATTGATCAGTTCCAATAAACTAGTATTCTAGGAAAACGTATTTTAAGCGAACGGTGACATCATCATTGACCAAATCACGATCGAGATAGTTTCGGAAGAAATATCCCGAAACTAATGAGTAAAAAGAAAAGGAAATATTTGCGAAAAGGCCTTGATTACGACTGAACTTTGAGCCCGAGTCCAGAGAGGCGCGCGGACTCACACAAATTGAAAAATATAAACATTTTTTTTCCTTTTTGCATTTTTACAGCCCTGTTGGTGGGCGGGGTTGACTATCATATTTGGAGTACTTACGCAGCTCATCAATTTCTACTTCGCCAAGTCACCGATTATTAATTGACTTGAGCTAGTAGGTGTAAAAGAACGGATGCTGAAGGACCCTCGCTCTACGTCTGCGCGGTGGCTCGGTCAGGGAGGAACGAGGGTCCGTCTAGATGGACTACCCTTAATCCACCTTTAGTCTGAATTGGCACAGCAATATCCAATCACACAACATATCATGAATGACAAATCCCGGTGTTAGGGTCATTCAGCAGGAATCTCTGAAAAACAGACCCCAGCTAAGTTGAAAACTATAAGTCACGGCCAAAGTCCATACACTGATGTTTGCCACCAGTTTCACAAACATAAGGTTCTCTAACTCTAAACTGTATCGGGTAGGTTCAATAATTCTGTGAAATGAATGATGGTTAAAGGCAGAAGTTTTGGTTTGAAAAGGTCGAGGTCAGGATTGGTTGTAAGCATCCAAGATGATCAGGTGAATATGGACATATCATGATGCCTTCTTCGCCAGCTCACAGGTCTCAGTACCCAAGCCACCTGCAATTATCTCCCTGCTTCCCTTGTTTCGAGATGGCACACATTTCACCCACTTGGGGTTCAAATGGAAGAAATCATTCAACCATCACTCCGTATCAAACCGGCCAAATACCAGTACTTTTACGTTGATCAGCCCCGACAGAAATGCCAAAAATTCGGGAAATGGTCCGAGGAATATATAGCCGGACTGACAGTTGTTATCCTTAATCAACCTCAGTTTGATTATCATTCGCCTGAAATAGATCATGTTCACGAGGGGCTAAACAAGAGGAGGTGGGGTGATTAATATTGAACCCCATTATTATCTGATGTGAGTTGATGTGAAAGAATTGGTGACTGGCGCGATGGAAAGTGGGTTGGAAATATGTTGAGGCCTCTGATTGCCATGTTACAACCTAGGGGCATGCAGCTGGTCTACAAAAGGAGTTCACACCAAATCTAAAGGTCCAGTGGGCACATCAAAGTAACAGCAGCACTGCAGAGGCTTTGTTTCATTCTCATTAACATGTCATGCATGTATAGCTACCAAGCTCGAGGGGGAAAAAAGGTGTATGGATGCCTTCTTTTGCACATGAGAATCATTGCTTGGCTGCCATCTTGGCACTCAAATGGCATCAGCCATCAGACAAGCAAATCTGACGTGATGGAATGTTTGGAGTCAGTGGTACCACAGCCAGAATCTGTTCCAAAGGTGATGTTCAACAAGTATGATGGCGATTGCCCTCATACACTCATGCTTGTTCTAAGAAACTCCCAAGTTCCTGTCAAAACATTCCAGGACTACTCACAATGTTGTTCTGCCCTGTAGAATATAGGCCATAGTAATTAGTTTTAACCGGGACGTATTTTGGTAACAACTATTTTTCACGGATCAGGTCGGGAAGATGGTGAATCACTGATATTAAAAGTCACTGGTGGCATTTAGTCAAACTGCAATGTTGCAAGATATGTTCAACTAGATGTTGTATGGAATGTTTATAAGGCCCAAACAAGACAGAACTGAGGATTGGGTAATCAAGCTTCGGCTTGACAACATCACCAAGGTTCCTCCCAACTGGAAGAATTTTCTTTGTTGTGATGCAAACAAAGATGGACTGTTCCATCTTCTAGCCAATGCACAGCAAGAGTTTCAACCGACACCACAGAAGTCATCTCCACACTTGGTCAGAACGCTGTATAATCTCCCATAGCTGATAGGTTAGACTTGTTCTGTACTCAAGAAGAGGCAGACGCAAGCCTTCTCTTCCATGTTGCCAATGCATTTCATCATGGTTTCATCATGATACACGCAACAGACACTGATGTGGTGGTGATTGCAGTTGCAGTAGCAAATGTCTTACAGGGTTGCAAAATGTGGATTCCTCCAACGTTGATGCTCCGGAACAACATGTGAAAAGGGCCGTCTATCAGGCGGGACACATCTGGGAACAATCGCTCATTTAAAACCCTGAAGTTCCATCACCACATTTGTGGGCCTGGCAGAGAGAGAGAGAGAGACATGATTCCCCATTGACTCCAAACTGGACTACTCTTCCACAGGCAGCAAAGGCTTGCCATGAAGTAAAATGTGGATGCAAAACGTCTTGTACAAAAAGATGGAATTGCAAATGTATCAAAGCAAATCTTCAGTGCACGTAGTGGTGTCTTTACTGTAAAGGACAGTGTAGCGGAGAGTGACAAGCAAACTTTTAGCATGTGTGTGAGATACAACCAGATATCCTCATACATGTACAAAACACACTATTGGATTGTTTGACCTAAAACAGAGGTATCAATATTATGAATATCTTAAATGTTATTAGATGCAATTTTGGAAATTGGTCACCATCATATTCAAAAAAAAAACAAAAAAAAAAAAACAAAAATGTTCGGTGTAACATTGTTATGATAAACCATTACATTGAAACATATGATGGTCACTATTAAATATGTGGCATGTGAGCCACTATTTATGGCACTAAAAGGTCTTGAAACCATTTTGAACTGTACTTGTCTCATGTTCAGCCAGGATTTAGTTTAATAGGGCATTTTAGGTTTTTTCAATCTTTTCTTTTTACAAAACCATACAATGTAAATTGTAAAGAGTGGTTTTGGCAAAAGGGTGGCATTTTAGATCGTCATTGTCTTGTGGGCAAATAATGGCTCTGAGGTTAAATGATATGACCCCAAAACTTGTGTTCGTAGCTGTAAGGTTAGACATTGTGGTGGCAGTGGATCAGCGTTTCGCCTCATAAGCCCCCTCAGTTGTGGGTTCGAGCCCCGCTGTCGCCAATGTGTTGTGCACTTGGGCAAGGGCACTTTTACCTCGCGTGGCCTCCTACACCAGGAGTGATAAATGGTACAAGCTATTTGCTTGGGAATGAATTGCAAAACAGACTTGCTGGGCGGAGGGCGGAGTGGCGAACCCCCCACGCACATTAATATGAGGGAGTCTGGCCCCAAACGCCAATGACAGGAGAGATGGGCCACTCCGCCGCGGGCGCACCATTTGCATTTGCATAGGAATACTGAGAACGGAATTATGTGCAAGAATGTATGGTAGTGGAGGCCATTTTGAATTAGTTAACTCAAATTTTCCATTTTTTTTTTTGAAAAATCATCAATTTGGTGGGAAAAATGATCGTTTAATGATATTGGTACATGTGGTTCTAATTGCATGTCCCTGACCACAAAAAACATTGGAATCGACATCAAGATCAAGGTAATCAGGGATAATAAACCGATGTTATACTGGCAAAAAACAGGTTTTTGGTGGCCCATTTGAATTGTTTGGCGGGAAACCATTGGAGTGACAATTGCTTCCGCCATTCTTGGAATCAGCGTACTCAAAAAACCCCAGATGCAAATTACATGCTCTTACCGGAAGTGCATCGACCACAAGCAAAAAATGGTCACATATCCGCGCCTCCGCTAATTCACAATACTCATGAATAAAAAATATTTCGGCGGGATTCATTAGAAGTCGGCAAATCAAATATGGCTGGCTGCATATCAGGTGGCAAATTGGTTTAAACTATGACTATGTTTGTTAAAAGAAATGCACTAAGTTACAGTTATAGTCATTAATACATTGGCTTGTTACATCAAACAAGATGAATCCACTTCAGAATGAGGGTGAAATCATGGAAACTGCATTTGTCAAACAGTTTTAAATTCGGAAGTCATGAAAAGTGGTTTGTATGTGTGTGTGCAGACAGTAGTAGTGAGTAGGCCAAGGACATCTTTGTCTACAAACTCAGGCAAGATGGGGCATTTTCCCACCCCCAAAATTTTTACTTTTTTTATTTTCAGCTTAAAAAAAGTTGGGACTATACTGGGTCAGTACAGTATTGAAAAATTGATTCATATAAAAGAATAACCTTCACTCCACATCTTTCCAATTTCAAATGGCTAGTGTTATTACTTTACTCTATTTTTTCTTAATTTCCGTAATTTAGAGTAATAAAAGTCTAGCCAAGAGGGAAAGCCCGTGGTTATCCAAACTTTTGCAACGAAAAATTGAAGTACATAGAGCAACAGAAGTGTTCACGAAGATTACAAATCCCATTATGTGTTTGCAGTAAAGTAAGGTCTCTGTACAGACCACGAGATAGAAAAGGAAGTCCCGGTCTGGCCGCGCCATTGTTTGTCCGGCATTGGACGAGCAATTGGGGGTATGCGTTAAATGTTCACCAAATACATTGACGGTCTCGGAATCTTTCGTTAGAGTACAGCGTTGGTAGTGTCTTCAGCGTTAACTCACAAACGCGATGTCTGTGGTACGCACCGCATAACATTAGACACATTTATTTCACGTTCAGTAAAGCTGGCACCTTGTATCTTTGAATGTCGACACAAAAAGCACCCTTGTTTATTTTATGATAATTGTCCAAGATAGTATACACTGTAAAATGGTGTTCTTGGCGTCACACGTAAGACATGCTCGTGGCAATAGACCGTCTTCAAAATAAGAATAAAGAGTAAAAGCAATAAAACATAATTAAACAAGACAGTCTCCAGCCAGACACATCTCCAGATTGATGACAAAACACACGTCTTACAAAAACGAAGTCTTTGCATAAAAACATGGGACTTGTAAATTAGTGTCGTGCAAAGAGATTGTGACATTTGACATGTCTGCATTTAGTAATGACTTTGGTCGTATGCACAAAAAGTTAGACCAGGTTTAAAGTGAGACTGGTTTAAGTGCAAAATTAGTTTTGCCCAAATTGATAGTTATTCACACTTTTTTTGTAAAGTAGATAGCAAATTTGAAAAGATTTAAAGCAAATTTAAAAATAAATACAAAAATACTGTTCAGTGTAAAGGAAAAAGAGTCTTTTCTTGGGGGACAAAAGTACACTTAAAGATTGACATCTAATCCTCTTTTATGCATACGGACGTTGTGTATAAAAGACACGTCTCAAAATTGACTGACAGTGAAGGGTCGTTTGCCTAAGACATTCATTTTTACAGGCAGAGTTCACCACGGTAGAAAGCGGTGATTGTGCAAGGCCCGACCCAGCTTCTTTCTGGTCTTTCCAAGTAGTATAGAGTCGGACCAGATGTTAATTACGTTTGTGGCTAGGGAAAGGAATATTAAGAAAAAAACAGTAATAAATTATGTCAGCCAATCTTTATAAAGTTTGTAATAAAGCACAAAAAAAACATCGCAAGTTGATGTCATCAGTTATAAAAGGGTCCGGTTTAGCGAACATGCACTGTTGAACAAAAAAAATTTTAAATTTTACAGTATATTGACGATGTCATTCTGCCAAAAAAATACTGGTAATTAGTTAACAGCGTCAGTATATTGTAAAAAAGATTTTACATTAAATCATCAAAAACACTAGAAAATGTATGTATTGTATGTTATTACAGAGTTTTCTGGAGCATGTGCATGACATTTTTTCATCGTTCCACTTCAAAGAGGTTAGCTAATGCCTTATTTCAACAATTTGTTTGTCATAAAACAACTTACACATTCAGCAATATTTTTAGAAGCATACATTATTGATAATCAGCTTCACACATTTCATGTTTGTACCATAGTAGCATGGTAGGTATATAGTCCAATAAATTATTGTATCCTGCAATTCACTTCTTCGGGTTGTTCTTGAAGATTTGGTCACAATCTCATAAAACTTTTTGATTCCATGCATAAATAATATGGTGTGATTGGTGTGTTTTCTTTTTTTATCATTATAAATGATTTTGATTTGTAAAATAGAAAATGCAGCAAGCTCAATGGATATTGATAATGCATAATTCCTTTGTTCAATGTTCCAGCCAAGTACAATTTTGTCAAGGAGATACTTAAATTGTTAGGTCTGGACTTGTTTTGAATTATATATTTTTCAAATTCAGACAAAAAGATGAATTGTAGTTACATGGTGCATAGAATTAAAAAGAAAACACTGACCCCACTCATGTAAAACCTTTTTTATCTCCGCCTAAAGAGGATGGTAGACTATTAATTTAGTGGATGTCCGCTTGGAGGTCGTTCCGTCCGAATTGTTTTCCATGTTTGCCAAAATTACTTCGCATTATAAGACTATTCGGCTAATTGCGAGTAGGGCGAGCGTCTCAAAAGTTCTTTGGATAAATTGGGCTGTTTTCGTTCCCCGGAGAATGCCCGGAGCAGCAACCAACTGTTTTAACTTTGGGTCGATTTACTGGCAACAACAAATGACTTAGCAAATGGTGCCACCAACAGGGCCACCGCCATGAGTGATTGCGCCCCAACTTGTTTTCGGCCATGCCAATGCTATCTGCCACAATGCTATGCTATCTCATACGTCATTGGACATAGCAGAGCTGGTTGCTGTGTGGCCCATTGCATTATGGGGCAAGTTCTGATGTTCCTTTGTGGTGGGCTTGGACAATATTCGGAAAACCACCCCCACTTGAAGCTCCAAACTGAGTGTGATTGACGAATGTGAAAAAAAAAACAAAAGTGTTTAAGGGGATCGGCCATGTGATGTACTATACCCTAAGCTCAGATACTGTTGAATCGTGTTCCCTGGTTGAATTTGGAATGTCAAAAAAATAACGATTACATTATTGGATTTGCTGAACGAGTTAGGAGTTCGGGGACCCATAATTGTTTAGGTAGCCTAGCCTCTGGTTTGTGTGAGCCTTTTGAAATTGAAGGACGGATTTGTCAGGTACGGATATCGGATTTGTGCTGCATAATGAAGACTTCATTTATGAGTTGATTGAAGAAGCATTTGTAGTGGGACAATGCAACGGTTCATGCCAATGTTGTAGCGGTTACTTATAGGCAAGGCCTGCCCGATGCGCTCGCCCCAGTCAGCCAGCAGGTTCCCCGCACCGGGCGAGGTTTGCGCACACCACGTAGGACAAGCACGTTGTACGGCGTGTAAACATCGCATGAGGTGGTGAATGAAATATCGCCGTTTTAGTCACTTAAAATCACTCGATTAATATTATCATCATTTTACACTAAATATATTTATTATCTTGTGTCTGAGGGTTCATTTTAGTGAAAAGTATGAAAAAAGAATGCACTTTAGGAAAGGAATGAAAGGGCCAAAATTTTGCATGAGGGACCCTAGTTTTACCAGCTGTGTGTAAATTTCCACAATGATTCTACGTAAAATTGTTAATTAAATTTTAGAAGTATACAATGATGCCAAAACGGTCAAACCAGCAAAAACAGGACGATTAACAAAACATTCTAAAATACCATCGGCCATTTCTACACAAGAAGGGGTCACAGGGTCATACACAATAAGGAGGCTTGGCAGAATAGAGGGGCATAGATGGATAATCGTTAATCACAAGGCCAGTTACATTCGGGTCGTGCTGCAGGGGGGGGCTCATTTCTTGTTATTTCTTTCTGATTTTCTGTGTATATGTGGTGTATCTGTTCGTCAAAATTGTTACTGGGGCAGGGGGGGGGGGGGAGGGAGGGGAGGGGAGGTGGTGGGGAGGGACGGTTGGGGGAGCCCTTGGGGAGGCCGGGGGAGGGAGGAGGGGGGTGTGTTGGGGAGGGGGTAGGGTGTTGAGAAAGGGGGGGTGGAGTTTGGGGGAGGGGGGGGGGTGTTGGGGAGGGTGGTGGGGGTGCTGGGGCAGGGGGGTGGGGTGTTTTTTGGTTGTGTTTTGTTGTAATGTGGGGAGGGGGTGGGATGTTGGGGAGGGAGTGGGATTTTGAGGAGAGGGAGTGGCGTAGTTGGCGAGGGGGGGTGGTGGGTTGGGAGTGGGGGGGGTGGGGGCCGTGTTGGGGCGGGGCCAGGGTGTTGGCGGAGTGGGATGTATGGGTAGGGGGAAGGGTTGGGTGCGTCGGGGGGGTGATCGGGGGGTGATCGGGGAGGGGCTGTGGTGGGGAAGGGTGTATCGGGGACGGTGTATTCAGGGGTGTATTGGGGCAGGGGGAAGGGTGTATTTATGGGAGGGTGGGATGTGTGGGGGTTGGGGTGACATCATGCATCTGTGACCTTGGTGAAATCATGTGACCTAGGTGACATCATGTGACCTGGGTGACATGGGACCTGGGTGTGGTGACCTCATGGACCTGGTGGAACCTCATGTGGACCTTAATGACCTTCGTGGACCCTAGTGACCTCATGTGACTTGGTGACCTCAGTGTGGGAATTGGTGACCTCATGTGACCTGGGTGACCCATGTACCTCGGGTTGAACTGGGTGACCTAATGTGACCTTGGTGACCTCATGTGACAATGGTTGACCTCATTGCCATGGTGAACCCTCATGGAACCTTGTGTGACCTCATGTGAACTTGGTGGGACATCATGTGAAACTCATGTGACTTGTGACCTCGTGACAATGGTTGATTTCATGTGACCATGGTGACCTTATGACCTCAGGTGACCTCGGGTGACCTAAATGACCTTGGTGACCTCATTGTGACCATGTGACCTCATGTGAAACTTGGGGACCTCATGTGACCTGGTGACCTAATGTGACCTCGTGACAATGGTGACCTCATGTGCCTTAATGACCTCGGGTGACCTTGGACCTCATGTTGACCTTTGGGCCCATTAACAAAATCATGACATCAGACGACACTCGCAGTCCAAAAGACCTGCAAATGTTGGATTTTGTAAAATCTATAAAACACGCAAAAAAAATGCTACAAATTAACAGAAAAGAAATGGTCCAGGACTCATCCGGGTATGAACAGATTGGGACATTTAGTGCCCATTGACATTTGACTTTAGTGACCCATATGCTCTTTTGACTCCAAATGACCCTTTGATCCATTTTGATTAAAATCAATACTTTTAAAAATATTAAAACTTCTATGTATATTTTCTGCAATTGATGCTGTGACCACAAAAAACCTAAAAAAGAACTGGGACGGGATTCATGGAGTTATTACAAGATTGACCTCAATGCCCCTACCTTGACCTTTGACCCATTTTTTGGACAAATTGATACATTTCTCCAAATAAAGGTTATAGCTACCAACTTGCTAAAAAGAAACCACTGGCCCAAGGCCATGCACTATAAGTACAATGACCTCTTAGAAACCTCTGCATGACCTTTGACCCCATTTTGTCAAATCTATAAACCACCTTTACAAATATAACATGTGTGGACAACCTAACTTTAAAACAACACTTGGTTCAGGATTTTTGGAGGGTATGCAAAAGATGAACTCTTATGACCCTATGTGACATTTAACAATATTTCTTCTGCAAATAGTCTTAGATTCAAACTTTGCCCTAAGAACTATGGCACAAGACCATGGGTTTATTTATTCTATTGATATATACGGGAACCTTAGGTTACAACTTCAAGACTATTGTGAAACAAAAATCTGTAAAAACACTATTTCTAAAAAAGAGCAAAAATCACCAAAACTTGCACACAAGAATCTGTCTTCATCCATTACAAACTACCCCAAATTACTCACCACACCCCATCCCCAACTCAACCCCAATCCACGAACAAACATGATGGGCGGAAAGATTGGTGTGGATCTCACACTTGTTTTACATTGTGTACCCGTCGTAAAAATACAGGTATTGTAAAAATCTACAATCAAAAACCTGCGTCAAAAACCTGTAAAATTGGCATACCGTATTTTGTTGACAGAAGGGATGAACATGGGGCAATCTACACGGCACCGCAGATCCAGATCGGATCAAGATCTCGTATCCAGTTTGCGACTACACGGGCAACGGCCAAACTTGTCAGATCTGGCCAACGGGGGACATGGTGTGTAATGCTTGGGTGTGTCGCTGCACTTTAGCGCATACGTTCTAGTTACACGTAAAGTATTCCGGATACACCAAGGTTAGTGTGTAGCATTTGTAACTTACAGCTTCCGAAAGGTGCGCTGTACTTTCGCGTCAGAGCCGTGTAGAGTTATTAAACGTTTCTCCCATGATCTGGATCCGTGATAGGATCACGGTGATGCGCATCGGATCTGGATTGCCGCTCGTTTGTAGATTGCCCCTATAATACTGTGAAATTTACATATTTTACTGTAAACTGTATTGACAATTCACAATAGTATATTGATATTGACATTATTTAAAATGAATAAGAGCGACAGTTTTAAATTTAGTCATATAATAGGCCTGAAAAATTTAACATAAAAATACAGTTTGCTGTATTTCCAAATATCCGCAAAATACAGTATTTTATCCTTTTTATACTATACTATGTGACGGTAAATTTCAGGTTAATTTTTACACTATAGGTCTACCGTCTAAGTAATTGATTTTTTTCAAATAATAAGGCCTCTAAACTTATTTATTGAAGTTAGGTGAACTTCGCTGAATGTACTAAAATTATTTCAAATTACATAAAAGCTTTTAACAGCATGTGACACTTCCCCAAATCAAGACAAAACGATTTTGTCAACAGCTGTTTTGAACTGTATAAATAAAAAATGATTGGATTATGGAAATACCCATAAATTTTCCCTTTTTACGGAGAAGTAGATAGCTGGTTTAAAGCCATATGGATTATGGTCAGCCATTTATTTTCAAATTTATATGTCCGATTAAAAATTACAATGAGGGAAATTATTTATGCCCCACAACCACGCCCACTCTAACCATTACAAAATCGGAAGGCTGGATTTTAACACCGCGAGCACCTTTTGATCTTTGTGCCATGCAAAATCTTTACGCAACCGCAGTGGTTGCGTAAAGATGCTTCACGGTAGTACGCACAGGACTGCATTCGTTCATTTTCGCTTGTTCTCGGTAAAAACACGAATACCCCCAATTGCGCGTATTTGTGGTGACAAAGATTTTGTACAGGCCGGTATAGGCAGACCAGAATCTCCTTTTCTATATCTGTGGTACAGACAGTATTTACTAAAATACCCAATTTTGGTCGTTATTATGTTGCTTTTCAGTTTTAGCACTTATAAGGTATGTTAGGATGCTTACACCTGTTATAGACATGCACTAATCTGAGTTTTTATTAATTTTAGATTTTCTGATTTAATAGCAAATCACTGATAGTGCCTTCAAGAGAAGCTTATTTTCCCCATTCCATAATTTTAACACATTTTTGGTACAAAATACCCATGTATCGAGTTATGGATATTTCCATGATACCCGCAGCAAGAAAAGTATGTAAGAGTACACCTGCTTTCATAATCTGAAGAAAAAGAAAATGGGATGTAGGGTTTGCAAGAAAAAAAATCAAAATGTTAAAATATGAAAAACCCTTTATTTTGTGATTTTTGACATCCGAGACGTGAAACCTGCAAAAATGTAAAATGAAGATGCATATTTTTTATTTCAAATTGTTTTGATGTGACCACATGTTGGGGAAATATGATCCTTAGACCTATTTAGTCACTTTTGAGCTACCCATCAGACCCACCTTAACATATGATATGCATTCAAATAGTCTAATTTTGTTTTGTAACTTGTTTGTTATTCATTCCAGCTTGAAACTATACAAGGACAACTTGACTCGCTGAGCTGAGGTTATATGCTGTACAACTCACACCAAAGAAGTATATTGTATAAATATTTTACATAATAGCCTGTAAATAATTGTGTATTTCTTTTATATCATTTTATAAATAAATAAGTGTAAAGTCCAAGTGAAAATTGTTTTGACATAATGAAAAGTAAAACCTAAGGAAACGCATTCAATAGACCACTTGCAAAGGTCTTGAATACACACACAAACCACTGTCAAAATACCTTAACGTGAAGCCCCAGTGGGTCTCGTTTGGTTTGGGTAGGGATGTGCCTCTGAGAGTTGGTTCGAGCCCCGCGAGGGTCTGGTTCCTTGGTTGAAAATTGCATAATTGCGCGGCAGTGTGATTATGCAATTTCTCCCCGCTCCCACCCATTGCATAGAATGTGCAGGTATATGCAATGGGTGCCCGGGAGTTTGTGGTTTGGAGAGTCATGTAAAGCTGTTGGTCCCGTGTGTCAGAGGAGTCAACCCTGAGCACATAAAAAGTTGCAGACCTTATCGAAAAGAGTAGGGGATTATCCCAGGTCTGTTACATGAACACATTACTCTAGGCACCAGGGTTCCTTCCAAATCGCACTAGGCCAGCGTCGAAGGGTTGGCTGTAATCCAGCATGGAAACAAGTTCAGCCTTCGTCCAGCAGTGGACTGATAGAGCTATCAATTTTTTTATCAGCATGAAAAAATGGGGGTCATTCATATACAGGAAGGCTGAAAATGAGACCCATGTTTGCGGCACGTCCCCAAATGTTAATTTTTTGTTGAGTTAACTTGAGTAGCACTCCTCCCTGGATGTAAAGTGGCATTTTGTGATCCATATTGTTGTTCCCCAAGATTCCTAAAGCAAGTTCAGATTTTTGTGTCGCCTGCCTTAAGGCAGAAAGACACATAGGGATCACTTTGTCCACTGTAGTCTGTTGTTGATGTCTGTTGTTGTCTGTTGTGAAAAAGGGTTAACATTTGCCTGTAATATCCACATACTTTGATGGATTTAAATCAAATTTGGGTCACAGGTGCAACATGACATCCCCCATTTGTTGATGAGGTCAAAGGTCATGTGAGGTCAAGTTGTAAAATAGGCTGAAAATGTAAAATTGACCTCATTTGAAAAGTTGAAGTGCAATTGGAACCAAACTTGATTTAAGGAGTTTACATGCAATCCCTCATTTATTTATGAGGTCAAAGGTCACATATCAAGGTCAAAGGTCATGTGAGGCCTATCATTAACAAACTACGACGGCAGGCGACACAAGCGGTCCGAGGACCGATGTATTTTTGTGGGCCGCCAGCTATAGCTGGAAGGACCACTTAGCAATCCGTTGTGCGTGTGTATGTGTGTATGTGTGTGTGGATGTGTGTGTGTATGTGTGTGTCACAAATTGTTAAGTTTTTTTTAAATTGACCTCAATTGAAAAGTTTAACTTCAATTGGAACCAAACTTCTGTCATAGGTGCACAATAAAAAAAAAAAAAAAAAAAACTTAAGGCAGAAAGACACATAGGGATCACTTTGTCCACTGTAGTCTGTTGTTGATGTCTGTTGTTGTCTGTTGTGAAAAAGGGTTAACATTTGCCTGTAATATCCACATACTTTGATGGATTTAAATCAAATTTGGGTCACAGGTGCAACATGACATCCCCCATTTGTTGATGAGGTCAAAGGTCATGTGAGGTCAAGTTGTAAAATAGGCTGAAAATGTAAAATTGACCTCATTTGAAAAGTTGAAGTGCAATTGGAACCAAACTTGATTTAAGGAGTTTACATGCAATCCCTCATTTATTTATGAGGTCAAAGGTCACATATCAAGGTCAAAGGTCATGTGAGGCCTATCATTCACAAACTACGACGGCAGGCAACACAAGCGGTCCGAGGACCGATGTATTTTTTATATCATGTGAACCATAATGTTTCTTAATTTCCCATGCTGAATGAAATGTAGGGCTGCATCTATCACTGTTTCTGTAACCCTAGGCCAGGGGTTCTCAATAGGCGGCCCGCGGGCCAAATCCGGCCCGCCAACCATTGATTTTTGGCCCTCGACTTGCTCTAAAATATAAAGGGAAACATAAGATTTTCAGGTGTATTTGGCCCTCAAGTAAGGAACTTTGAAATGTGTTTGGCATTCTCCGGCCCTTCAGCTAATATAATTGAGAACCCCTGCCCTAGGCCACACGTCTGCTGAATGCAGTGAAACCCACAGTGGGAGTTTTATCCACTAGTAGCTCCACAAGTTGAAATTCCCTACCCATTCTTAATGCTGAGTGCCTGCCAAGATGGCAGTAGTCAACATTTTGCAGTGTTTGGTATGTGACGAAGCTGGGAGTCAAACCTACAACCTCCTGAATTGAGGCAGATGCTCTAACCTCTAAGCCAACACATGTATGCATGCCTAATCTTACGTGCAGACTTGATTGTCTCTGCAATTAAGGATTTTGTATTTTCTCTCCGTAAGCGAACAGAAGTTATCAAAACAATGGCTTTTAGGGCACTGTTTTACCAACATTTGTTCATAACACGAACATATCATTAGAATCAATTTTTTTATATCTGCAGCACCATAAAAGATGGTGCTAGGATCATGAAATGCCTCTTAATGTTATACTTTAAGGTGTACTTTTAGGTGAACAAGTACTTTAAGGTGCACTGTGATTTCTCCATGCCTCACCCTGTCACTTACAATTTTACACTCTCATATTTTGGATGTATCCTTATATGTAAACACCTATTTTGTATGTTTCTTGATTGCTTTGGTTTTCCTGCCTTGTTTCAATTGACAATTTGAAACACCTAAGATGTGCTAATGGACAGAATTCATGGGTTGAACTATTTTTCTCCTTGAGAACGTAAAATGCTTTGGTGAGTTTACATAGTTTGTGGGGTCTA
>JAMKCH010035132.1:0-15460 GCA_023653785.1 Ophioderma brevispina | reverse complement strand
AGTGCATAGAATCAGAGGTAAGGAGTTAGTTTTGAAGAATGCTACCCAAAGATGCCACAAGAATAGCGGGTAGTAGATTTCTATAGCACAATTTCAAAGTCGCATGTGTACATAATTAAGAGAAAATGAATGTAAGAAATTGACAGTGGTAACATGGAAAATGACCTCATTGTAAAGACTTGGCCATCCCTGTTGTAGAACATCACTTATCCGAATTCAAATTGTAATTTCATTTATTGTGTGAGTAAAAATGCCAATTCTTAAAGGTGTTTCAACTTTCAAAATAAAAATTTTAGTTAGAGGTAGTTCTGCACGCGAATAATTATAGTTACTAGTTATGTATTTTAACCAGTTCAGCGCGCATCGGATGCAGGCTTCCCCGTGCTGTGCGCATCCCGTATAGGACGTGATGGAAGCCCAAAAGATACCTTACTTTTTCGGAGTGATCGCACAGCTGTACCGCTAGAGAAGTCGGCCTCATCGCATATCAAAATGATCAGAAAAGAATGAACTACAGATTGGCGCTTATTTAACTTTGTTGTCCGATTTAAAAAATGAGAAAAACACTACGAAGCCTCGAAAGTGCGAATACCTGTAAACAGCTGATCCAAATGGCGTCGTCCGTGTGATCAAACATGCGATCTTCGCTGTTGAAACTCGAACAATCGAGCATGAATCTACGCAAAATAACAATGATTTTGAGACCACATTAATCAACGTAGTGGTGAAAATAGTAAAGATAGTTTTGATGAAGTATCTGACATGGAGTTATAGGGTAAAAATTGATGAAATAGAGGTTGGACAGATGTGAATTTCAAGTAAGTGTGGATGTGTTTGTTATCGCGTTCGAACTGTGTTTCAAGCATGACTGATAGACGTGTGTAGAGACTGTGTGCCACGGCATACTGCACGCATTCTCAGCAGGGAATTTTGCAGGGCCTACCTAAAGCTATTTACAGTTTCACATTTTTTTAACTTCACAAGACAGTTTTCGTTGCCATCGAACTAAAATATAGTAAATGTTAAAAAACACATGGTTTTGTTTTGTACAAGGGACATCATGATCAGTACAAATCATTTCACTACGCTTATGCTACACTGTAACAAGACTTGTATGCAGGTTACGCACCAAGCAGTACGTGGCTTTGTGTGTGTGAGTGGGGTGCCCTGGGAGTGCAGACCTTCATTGACCAGCACAGGGCTGTACAATCCTGTCTAATAGATTGGTAGCAGCCGAACTGTGGTTAATTGATAACGTTTCATTATGAGGGCTTTCACTATGTGTACATTATACTTCGTCTCATGGTATCTATCACTTCTGTGGACTCACGAATCAGTCATGTGACAATGATTGATTGACATATTACTAGAGCTGGTATCGACAAGACTGTTGTCGACAAGGTTGGAGACAATGCACTTTTCAGGCATGGCGACAACCATGTAAATTTGTCGACAACAATATGGGGAGGGGAGGAGCCTATCACGTTGTACCAGCTTATTCAGTAATCAAAATAAAATTGGAATTACAAGGCATCACCTGACTTAATTTTGAAATTTTTTGACAAGACTTTTTATTTTCACCAAGTAAGCGGTTTCAATAATGCATTATAACAAATCTGTGAAATAAGTTTGATTATAGCCCTCAATGACCTCCAAAGTCAGCCCACTTTGCCTAGAAATAGTTCAACTACATCCCAATGGGCAGCCGAGCCGAGCCCGAGTGAGAGTTAGTAAAGTGTTAGAGTTCTTGGGGAGTTCAAAGAGTCAAAGTGAGTAAAACCACAAACCGAATAAATACCAGCATCGAATATACCTCAACTTCAAAAAACATGACATTGATTCTTTCTCTGAGTCTTGCGTGTAGGGGCTCTAAGTGAAGAGTTCCTCTCTGACTATTTTAGTGACACTACACCTGTCATTTGTGGCTAATAGTAACCACTTGCCTACCTTATCTTGCAGGAGCAATATCAGAAGCCAGTGGTAAATTGAATGAACTTGAGCAGTACTTGAGGGCTAAACTGGTACGAAAAGTAAAGCCTGTTTGGCGTGTAAGAATGTAGCTTTTCTGTTAACTACAGAGACTGAACTTTACCGGAAATTTCGGGATTTTGAGCATAAATAAAAAAAATTACTGAAACTGTAAAAAAAAAGAAAAAATATATATTTTTTTTTCTATTTCTGAGATGACAAAATGTTACTGTAGAATGTGTAATTGCATCAAAAACACAAGGTTTAGTAACAAAGTTATTTTGGCAAGGGTCTTGTACAACTGGATACAATAGATTTTTTTAATCCATCAGATCTCATTGAAATTGATGAATTATTGTCATCGAGAGCGGCGTGTTTAATATTGTCGGCTCTTATTTGCGAAATTAGTCGGCCATTTTATGTCCGTTTCCCCGAAAAGTTGGCAGTTGTTCTGGAGTTAATCGGCGTTTCGCGCTAGGTTTGATTTTTGGAACGTTTTAGTGACGGGAGGCCAGTTTTTGGGTGACTTTTGTGATCTTTTTTGTCAAGATTTTGGACATCATTTGATGCCGTGCTTGTAGTCTGTTCTGTATGAAGGCTATGTGGTTATGTGTGCCCTATTAACCGGTGGGGTTCTTCGGGCGAAATGAAATTGTGATCGTGTTACCATATGTACCAAGGGCTTACCAGGGACATGAGGTCAAACACCAAGTGCGAGTTCATTTGACTTGTGTAGTAGATTTCGTTGTCAACAAATTTCCCTGGATGAAGGTCGCCCGCACAAAAGAAGTTGTTTTATTGAGAAGCAGACTTGAGTTTTGTTAATAACTCGGGGTATGTTGCAACCAAGTCTCAAAGAATTTTCGGCAAGACAATTTGCCTACATTAGTGAAGGACAAAACTTCAAAAATATAAATCCGTATAGCAAATTTGGTATCATGGTATCCTCCTTTGCAAGAAGGCAAAGCCGTTATTCCCATGTATGGCATTTATACTGACTATGCATTGTGTTTATGGTATAGGATGGGTGAAAAGTGGGTTTGTTGGTTGGTTGGTTTCGACGGGCGCAAAGGTTTAGAATTTTTAGTTTATGTATATAGGTTATATTTTGGAGGTCTTTGACTAAAGCCAAGTTTTGGTGTACGCTAGTAAAACACTTATCTGGTGGTCACTAAGGTTCTTTGGTTGGTGTTTGGCGAGTACTAATCGACATTGCTGCGACCATCTGTATAAAATGCCCTGCGTGGCTGTTCCTCTAAACGATGTTCACTACGTTGACATTTTTAACGCACCTTGAAAATGTTGAAAGACAGGTCTCGGTATCATAAGTGGTCCTTGAAAGTGAAGGCAACTTAATATATTAGGTTTTCTAGATATAAAATTCGATCCTATAAATATGATAAACAAAAGAGGGGATTCACTTGCGACCGCGGTGGGCATATTCGGCAGATTTATTTCAATAATAACCCTAACACTGGGATACTATATTTATTGTCAGAGTTGGGTCGACAAAAAGCGCTTGCCTTACTTTGACGGGTTTTAGATATTGGTGTAGACGGTGCTCCACTACATGATTGGCCTTAACATTCGACTTTTACATTTTAAATATCCCGCTTCGTTGAACAAGCGGGAAGATGTTGAAGTAAGTGGCGGTAAGCATTTCAATACTAAGTGGAAATCTTTGGAACAATCTGCCAGAAATTCACAGTACATTTTGAAGGAATATTCCTAAAAATTGTTCTAACAAGAGTCTGCGAAATTTGTCAATAATATACTCTATTTTTGATCGTGCATATTCCCTCAAAGTAGCATGTACATACGAAATAATAGAGAGATTTAAAAAAAAAAATGTAAGACCCGACAGTTTGCTCTGTACCAGTATGTCAGTGACCCTCATCAATATCCTTAATTAACGTGTGCAAACCCACAAGCGAATGTGATATGCTGTAAAAGAGACCATGAATATACGTTGTATCAAGCTGTGATGCATTACAGAGCATGTAAGGCATTGCCGTGTGAACCCTAGAGTGTGAATGTAAACCGTTTAGTGTACCTTTGACGATTACATTTCACCACGTAGTCAAAAGAGACCATGACCCAGTTCGATATTGAGTATATCTAAGTGGCCTCTAATGACGCCTATGTGACCTTTGACACGATTTTGTCAATCTACATAATACAACACTTCTGAAACTAAATGGGCTATGACAAACTAAGGAACCACTGGTCCAGGACTTACTGGTATGCGCAGAATGGACCTATGATGACCCATGTGCCCCCTTTGACCTCTATGGCCTTGTGACGCTTGGACGACATTTGGTTCAAAGATCTATTATTACTAAAAAATCAACCTTTGTGGGCTTTGTGGGTCTGTCCGGCTTTGTGTTTTCACCGTCCTTTTACATACAGATAACGGAATTTTGGTGTGGTGGTAGAGTCTCGCTGTACGAGGTTGTGGTCACGAATTGGAGGGGTCGTTATCGGGTAACTTGGGCACGTGCTTTGACGTATGGATAGGAGTTTTGTTATGTGTGGTAGAGTTTCGCCGTCGAGTTTATGGTCACATTTTCGAAGGGGTCAGTTTTGGGGTCAAAGGTCATCAGGGGTCATGAGAAACATGATGGTGTTGACGATAAAAAAAACGTTAACAAAGGTAAGAAAGATAAGGTAATACATTCTTAGGCAAAACGATGTAGTCCTTGGTTTCTGACATAGTTTTCTCCCGACTTTCGGCTGGACCAGCACAGCCAATATTTTATATTAACCATTTAAGCTGCTATGAGGCTGATGACTGTGTGTTAACAATTAACCCAGTGGTGCAAAGGATGGCATACAAGATAATGAACCTGTTGTGATTGATGTTGCCTTTCTGAAGATTGCTCGATCATTGCTATTAGTGAAAAAGTGTGTAGGTTATAATTAGTTTAGTGCCTGGTTGTGGACTTGTTCCCACGGACAGTCCCTAAACGGGGTCGGTTCAGACGGCGGAGCCCTGTCAGCAATTTTTTCGGGAAAGCTTTATTTTAAGAGCTCTATCTGCATGGTGCAGTTCAGATGTTTGTAGATGGCTCCCTTTTCAAGTTAGAGCTGTAAAGTGGACGTTACTTCGACTTTTCATTTTCAATATTTCTTTTTAATCTCCCTATGTACTGTTCCTACTGGACAGTTCCGTAAATGGGAGATGTCATCGGCGGAGGGCCCTGTCAATTTTTTTGGGGCAGCTTTATTTTAAGAGCTCTATCTCATGAGGATGCCAGTTCATAACTATGTAGGTGGCTTCTTTTTCAAGTACGAACCTTTAAAGTTGACTTTTACTTCAACCTTTTCCATGTCATTTTTCAAAAAAACAATCCAAATGGACTAAGGTCCTACTGACAGTTCTTAAATGTGGAAGCTTTCAATTGATCTTTAAGACAATATCATGGCTGTACCCTCTTGAGGAGGATACACTGAAATGCTCGGGTATTTTTTGAAATCTCCCTGATTCCAAGATCAAAATCTCCCTGATTCCAAGAGTGTCAAATCTCCTGTTCCAAGATTCAAATCTCCCTGATTCCCAAATTCCAAATCCACATGATTCGAATCCATGTTGGCAGCCTCTGCAAAGGATACCAGGGGTTGTTATGGGTAACTTAACCTGTGATTTGACGCATGGATATGGGTTTTGGTATGGTGGTAGAGTTTCGCATACGAGTTTGTGGTCATGTTTTCGAGGGGGTCATTTGGTTCAAAGGTCATCCAGTGCGTCGTTATCGGGTAAAACTGGCTGTGCTTGAACGTATGGATATGAGTCTTTGGTATGGTGGTAAATTTTCGCCGTATGAGTTGTGTGGTCACGTTTTGCTGAGTGGTTCATGTTGGGGTCAAAGGCGTCATTCAGGGGTCATTTTTAGGTATTGGCCGTGCTTTTAGTATGGATTGAGTTTGGGTATGGTGGTAGGTTTCGCTGTACGAGTTTTGTTGGTCACGTTTTCAAGGGGATGTTGGGGTCAAAGGTTATCCAGGGGTCGTTTTGGGTTACCTGGCCATGCTTTGACTGTATGGATATGAGTTTTGGTATGGTGGTAGAGTTAGTCACAACAGGTCATCAGGGGTCAGGCAAGGTCAAATGGGTAAAATTTGGTGTATCCAGGCGGAAACTTGGTAGGTGGGGTCGATTGTTGAGACGAAAATTTAAAGGTATGACAGGTCATCAGGGGTCATTAAAGGTCAAAGGAACCGCCAAACCAGAGGCGTCCTTCAATCCATGGTGATCGCAAAACACAGGTGATAGCCAAATCAAGGACCGCCTAGTAAAATAATATTAAAGAGTACCGCCGGTACAGAACTCTTATGGTATGAACAGAATGACCTCTTATGCCCATATGCCCTTTGGACCTCCAATGACCCTATTGACCTTTGACCCCAAATATCAAAACATTCTTCCAAGTTAAGTTGTATAGCCCCCAAAACTTGCTCAAAATAACCCCCACTGGGGCCCATGACCATGCGGGCTTAGGTCAATGACATGTGATGACCCTACATGACCTATGCCCCCACAACTACGCATTCCCTAACAGTCCCAATATGGGTTACTGCAATTGATGACTCGTTTAGGTTAAGCCTACCAGGTATTCCTTACAAATGGAACCTGAGAAATTTACAAAAAGAAGAGATCACCAACAGTTGGGAAAAATACTAATATGAATGATCATTTTTGTGTCGCCTGCCCTAAGGCAGGAAGACACATAGGGATCACTTTGTCCACTGCAGTGTTGGTGTTGTGATGATGTATGTTGATAAAGTCTGTTGTGAAAAAGGGTAACTTTGCATGTAATTATCCAATATTTGATGGATTTAACCAAACTTGGGTCACAGGTGCACAAGACGGCCGAGGACCGATGTATTTTTGAGGATATGATTATATTTTAAAATAGAATCAGATCATCGTCAGCACACGCCCCCGAAATCCTTGAACTTCATATCTTAAAAGATATGAATGTCCTCTCAACAAATTCTAGCTGGAAATGAAAGCAAAAATTGCAAAGGTTGTGGGGAAAAAACAGTGTAAAATACTTTGGAAGTTTTGAGTTTGGATTAAATGTTGTGGGAACCCTAGCCTCATTTGGCATAAAACCTCCTGCATTTTTCAATTGGAGACAGTATTTTAAGTAAATTGACTTTCAGGATGAAATCCGTCACTATGACCCTTTTTAATCCATAGAGGAATTCACATGACGTTTTGGAGAATGTCAGTCCACATCCGTCATAGTTTGCTAATTAATGATTTATATCATATAGCAAAAAATCTTTGAGCGAATATCAAATTTACTGAAACTTGTAATCTCATCCTTCAAATGATGACCCTCACCATATAATGTATTATGTGTTTTATTCCAATTAATAGAATTAAGCCACATGACAACGAAGTAGGTGCAAAGGATATATTTTAATGTGTGATTTTAACAGGTTTGTTTTTTTTTTTAAATTTTGCATTGGGTTAATTCAAAATCATAAAAACTCTTTTAATTCACTGTTAATAATTACTGTGTTATAATTATTTTTAACAAATGTTTTGCATTTTCTCAAAGACAATAGGATTGTATAGGTGGTTGGTAACATTTTGGGAGTTGGAAGTTCCCAATTGTGACCAAATGTGGGTGATCATGCAAACATCAGAACCTCCCATATGTTAATGAGGTCAAAGATCGCAACTAGGTCAAAGGCATTTGATGTCAAATACAAATATTTTTGGATCAGGAAAAAGGCAACACTTGTGTTAACCCAGTCAATTTTGTGCTTGGATCATTACCTTTTGAAAAGGAATATCAGAATTAATTAATCATGTCACTTCTCTTCCAGAAGAATTAAAAAAAAAACTATGGGAATTTGCCTTTCATTGGTTTTGGGAAATGGCAATTTTGTTAAAGATGTCATCATTGCCATATCGTTCAGTTTTCTTAATTTATCCGATTTGTCCACAGGGCAGATTCATGGTTTTCCCTTTTCATTTGTTTTCATATCTGACTAATCTGGCATTTGTATATGCATGTGCACATGTATGTATGGCACGATATTAGATGGGCAAACCAATATCCTATCTTTAATTATTAGTGTGGGTTGCAAACAATTTTTAGGCATGACTGGCAAATCTCTACCTGAAATGCTAATAGTTAGCACAGTGACATACAATTCTTAATACACATTCCATGGCAAAAAATCTGGTATGAATTTCCAAATGCAATATGTTGGGGTGGATGCCCTCTCTGTCAAATAGTGGCATGTCAACGGGGATTAAGATAGTCATGTCAATGCACCAAACTAGCATAGTAGTATTGTACTGACACTAGTATAGTCACAATGTTTTAACCTGAAATTAGCTTGAATTTGAGGGTGAGATTATATTGGGATAGATCTGCACCCTAATGTGAAAGACGACATGAGTATAAAAACAATTTCAGCATTTAATAAGCTAAACTTAGTCAAGATATTTCCAAGTGTCCAAAAAGAGATGAGTGATCAGCAAATGGAACATGTAAATGACATGATGCATGAACTAATTTAATTTGAAAAGAGAATCACAAGAAAATACTTAAAAAAACAGTAATTTGATTGATTTTAAAGAAAAAAAAAAAAAAAACCCCGCAAAAAACAACATTGCAGGTAAATCTATTCCCTTGGGAAGCCAAACACTTAATTCACAGATTTACAAGAAATTTTAAAACACCCAAACTCGGAGTTTTTAATTGTTCAAAAATGATTGCAATTTGGAGTGTCTTGTTATTGCGATGCAAACATATTTCATTTTGAGTAAATTTAAGAGAAGTAAAGGGAGCTCACAATTATTTTTGGCTTCTGTTCATGTGTTAGTTTCAAGGTGCAATAATCTAAATAATCTAAGCTCTAGCACAACAGATATAATTTATGGTGCTTGTAAATAGGCATTTCTTATTGTGGCATATGATGTTTGTCCAGTAGGCATTAACAGCTTTGTAAGAAATTTTCAGCACGAAACTGGCATGTTGTTTGTTTTTGCAGCGCCTATCCTAGTGATGCTAGTCTCCATATTCAACTCTTGTTCAGTCCTAGTGAGTTGGGACGTCCAGTGATGCCAGCAACGTGCGTGCGGGTTTGAGAATTCTCATCTCGCTTTGATAAACCAGAGCGGGTGGGAACAAGCTATACATTGTATATTGGGTAAGGTGATATGAAAAGGAAACTAATCAGGCATCGACAGTTTGTAACAGAAAAAAAGTGGGTATTGATAGTTCATGACCCCTTTAATGTCAGTTTTTAATTTGTAGTAAAATCTACTTGGTATGATTTTTAAATATAAAACATGTTAATGAGAGTGTAAAGAGCCAATCCCGGACCATCTCGGTCTGGCAGAGAAGCATGTGTGATTATAACGGAGTTCTCAATTGAAAAAGATGTGTTTAAAGCAAATGTCTTTCTCGTGCCATTTCTATGTAGACCAGTGAGAATCCTGGAGTACGGGACCAGTCACAGACATGCCCAAGTAGCCTGTATTACAACCTACTGTAGTCTATTGTATACAACAAATCAATAGGCTGACCGATACTAAGTGTGGCTAACCCAAGTATACCCACAGCACAGACAGCAGAAATACTCAAAAGGTATGTATGTATGCATGCCTGGGGTTATTTTCCTGTTGAAGGTTATGGGTCAGGTGCATCATGCCCAAGTGCCCATTATAACAATGGACATATCCTATTCTGTACTATGAAATAGGCTGGGCATCAATCTCCGATAGGCCAAAACAAATTTCTGATATGCATGTAAGGGAGGGGGAAACCTATTTTGCATATTAACTTCACTGACCCTATTTGTTGGCAATTCAAAAAAGAATACTGACTGTAATTGGAGGGGATAAGAAAATTGTGCTGGTCTTGGGAATTGGTAGCATTTAAAAGATGATATACTGATTTTACAGTAATATGTTCGTATTGCATCTCATTCATCTAGTTAAAGTGTTTGTTAGAACGTTTGTCCAAGATTGTTTTCTTTGTGGAGTAAATGTTTCACTTTTGATTTGAATTTGTTGTGTGCATGCGTGCAAAGCACCTAGAGCCGAGACAACATACTTGCAAGATAAGTAAATCAAACAGTGGCAAAGCAGCTTTTTTTTGCAGGGGCAAGGGAGCACATATAAGCCCTTCGCAAATGCGTTCCAAGATGCATTGTGGGTATATCCGACGATCTTTTGGAGATAAACAAAACGCGGCTACTGCTTACAATTTCAATGTGGTGACCTTTGCCGTTTTCACAAAAAGGTCTTAACTTGGGTTTTATGAAAACTATACGGCTCAATTCCTCATGGCAGGTATTAAAATATGACGTAACAACGTGACAAAGGCAAACCTGTTTAGAAGCCCGAGTTAAGTAATTTTTGTGAAAACGTCAAAGTTCACCACATTGAAATTGTACAGTAGCCGCGTTGTGTTTATCTCCAAAAGATAGTCGTGATAGTACCCACAATGCATCTGAATCTGAAATTGCGAAAGGGATTATTTTCAGGGGGAAGCATATATCAAAATTGGTCGTAACAGATAGGCCTATGTTGTTTTCACTGTAAATTGGTGCGTATGCAGAAAATCACTTATTCCACAATGAATTTCTGGATTTGTGAAATAAGTGGCGATTGGCAATTAAAAATCCTTGTCGCAAAAATAACTTCTTGAACAGAATGTAAGATTGTGGAAAGAGTTCCATATGTACCTTTGAATTTCCACACAAAACAAAACCTTTTCTATTTAACACTAACAAAAATATTAAGCATAAGGCTAAAAATAAAAAAGCTTTTGTTACGTTGTAGAATTTGATGGGGGACATGTTGGAACTTTTGCCGATTAATGTCCCTGAAACCATAGGTCTTGTAAAGAAGGTGATTACCAACTCTGTGCTAATTCTTAATTCTAAGGAAATATTGCACATGGATGGAGATGAATTTGCAGGCTTCACCAGTTGGACTGGCCTGTTTGAAAAGTACAGTATTCAGTCATGGCATGTACTAGCCAATTAAACAGTGCTAACATTTTACCATGGTATATGAGAATGTATACATTTATCAACAAACTACCTGTCATCACAAACCAGTACAGGTTATTCTTAAACACATGAGATTGTTTACGCAATTTCATTGGTTCCTAGCCTTGTGTACAGCATGTACGCTTCAATGCAATATGCAGACGCGCTGCTCGGACCAATCAAAGGTGCATAGTAACAACGAACTGATCGATTAAAAAAAAAAGAAAGTAAAACAACTTGGCGCCTCATTGTTCTATTTAATATAATGCTGTCGCCCGTCACCCATGTGATATGACATCATAGATAGATACACAACAGAAACTAAAAACAATACCTTTATTCTCGAAATTTAATTATGCCTTTACTGATTTGCTTAATACAATTGTTAATTGCAGGCTGGATCATGACTTAGTAAAGGCCAGTGACTGTGTAGCCAGTAGCCAGTACAGATCTGAAGTTCCACATTCCCAGGCTACCTTAGAAGAGATGAAGGCACAGATGTACTATCATGTAGGCTCCTTACTAATGAAGATGGCTGCAAAGGTAAGTGAAAGACCCCAACTTCAATAACCCAACACAAGAGTGTATGTTACTCAAAGGGATGAGTGATGCAGCCATACCCACAGATTGCAAGATCTCTGCTTTTTGGCCTGGGTGCAACCTTCAGGGTGCACATCATTGAATAGTTTTTTTTATCATTTAGTAGACATGAATGGTAAATGCTGATTGGTTAATGTCCCAATAACTAGTTTCCCGTATTACCAGATTAGTTTTTCATAGCTCACTGGATATGACCCCGTATTACGTATGCTACACCAAGTCAAGTCCCACTGCTTTACATGCTTCAATCGATAGATTGAAATGATCTTGCACATCTGTGGAAGAGACTGTTTTTGTCCAGCACCCTCGACAGAGTCACAATCCAATATGGTCCGTTTTTGTTCAACACAATGTGTGACTGCTGCTGGAAATCCAACAATATTTCCTTGAATACATTTTCCCTATGTTTTTTTTATGTACAAAAACATTGTTTAAGTTCCCCTGTGAGTTTTGGAGGAATAGGTTTACCAATGTGATGTCTTTCAAGAGGTAACTTTTCCTTTAAGTCCTACTACAGTGGCACCTGCACTGGCTGCAGAATTCAACTCAGTGCACTGCATCATATTGTAGACTACTGTGTCCATTACATCTTTGGTAGGACTGCCTTGTTGAGTATTGGGAATGGCAGCTAAACTGCACATAGCAGGACTTGATGTCTGAATTTTATGTTGCTGTGCAGTTTATCCAACTTGTTAATTTACTTTGTAGGCCTCCATACCCGGCCTAGTCTATACAGCCCTACGTCACTCTTTCTGAACGATTCTGGTGGCTGTGCTATTCAGATTTAAATAAAATTTAATCTAATCTACTTAGGCCTTTCTACTTAAATATTCATGTCTACTAATGATAAATTCGTTACCCCCTGTTTGTTCTCACGCAATACGGAAAAAACTATTATGGTTTTTGTTTCCAATATCACTTCGCTAGCGCCTCATGTGATATTGAAACAAACCATAGATATTTTTCCGTATTGCGTGAACAAACAGGGGATCACTAATAGTATTTGGGTTAGGTGTCCAAAGTTTCAGAAGAATTCATAATTTTTGTGTCATGCCTAAATTTCCTGTTATTCCTGGGTTTTTTTGTGTTACCTGCAAGGATTTAGCAGGAGTCCGCCTACCAGTGTGAATGTGTCATAAAGAAGGGATTTTGTAATTATAATTTGGGGATCCCCGATACTAATTCAATGGCAGCCCTTGAAACGTGATATTTCTGTCTGTGCATTATGAAATAGCACAATCGCAAGAAAATGATGCTAACTTGACTTGCCTGAACCAATGGAACAGATATTGGATTAGCATTGACACATAGATGGTATTATATACTTCATTAATAAATTTAAGATTGTTATTGGTTGAAACTCTATCACGTGATTAAAAATAGTTCAACTATACGGCGAGAAATCGGCGCCATCCGTAAATAGTACCCCTAAGCCACGCCCACCCGTAAATAGATCATTTTTCAGAAGTACTATTTACGGCTCAGAGGTACTATTTACGGCGCTTGATTCGCGTAACTTACTGCGATCGCGTAGCGCGTCTGCATTTGCGCGTAGTGGATTGCATTTGGACTACCACATTCATTCACAGAGATACGTCGTTTGACGTGAAATTTATTGAATGAAAATGCAAACATTATTATTTTTTCATTGTTAACTGGAACTTTATTAATGAAGTATATAAAACAAATATATACTGACTCTATTCGAGTCTCTGGCTTAAAACTATGGTCCCTCGGTAACTACATTAGTGCTATTTTGCTTCGGGGCTGCGCCCCTCAGCAAATAGCACTAATGTAGTCACCTCGGGACCATAGTTTTAACCAGAGACTCTCATGTCAGTATATATTTGTATACTATTTCCTGGTTCTTTCCTATTGAAATGACGTTTTCATTGGCCGTTGAATCATTATCGGTATTCCTTATGTGATGTATGGAGAGGTTTGAGCTTTACCATTCACAGGTATAGTTTACTAGCCAATTAGCCATGTAACTATGCAAAAATCTCAATGTTTGAAAATTGGGGACACTCTAAAATGTGCTGTTATTGTTTTAAAGGGTTCTTTGCACTTGTTAATTGAGTTCTGTTTAACCCTACATACAGAACCAAGTTCGATGGGATGACGTGATGGGAATGGCTACAGCATCCTATCTGGTTAGCCTACAGTTCACCCCAAATGACAGATATGAAAATGCTAAGAATGATAGCCTAGCTAACCTCTACAAAATGGGATGTTCCAGGCTTAGTGAAATATGTAAGTACTCTATGTAGAAAAAAGTGTTACTAAACAAAGCACCTGAAGCCCTCTCATTATAGAAAAGAACAACTCTTTCTGCCTTTTAATGTACAACCAGTGTGATAACCATAAATATTTACATGGAAGATTTGTATCTTCATCTTGCACTTTGTAAAGGAAACCTTTTGTTTCTATCTAATTCACTTTTTATCTGCAAACCAGTATAATTTACATTCCATACTCCACAAAGACTGCGTGGAGTTGTATCATGTCCTGGTTTGAATCTGGGCTGGTCCAGGCTTCGAATTACAGTTTTAGAATTACAGTTTTACAGAATTACATGCACCGGTGCATGTAACTTCAAAAATGTACATGTACAATGTAAACATTACATGCACAGGCTAATGTAAACATGGATTGGTGCTACTGCTAACCTTTATTCATATCAGACTCTGGTACGTTTAGACTATTGACAGTTGGCTCAAATTTTATTTCAGCATTCAATGACTTTCTATGAAATAAGCTAAAATTGCTTAGTTTATGAATTCACAATTCACATGCATACGTGCGTGCAGGATACAAAAGTTACATGCACAGAGAGAAAGCTACATGCACCTGTGCATGTGTGCACCTTGGTAATTCGAAGCCTGGGCTGGTCTCTGTCTATGTACACCAGCATTCACCTATTTGTGTGTCGTCTACAAGAATTGCAGAAGGCACATAGGGATTACTCTGGCGTATGTCTGTGTGTATGTGTATCTGTGTGTGTATCTGTGTGTGTGTGTGTCTGTGGTCAAAATGTTAACCCTTAATATATTGCATGCCGTATGAGTTCCGTAAGGGCTACGGTGATGTAACTTGGTGGAAAGGAGGGGGTGGGGTGGGGTGACATGTTGGTAACCTAGTGTGACCTTCGTGACCTCATGTGACCTCTGGCCCCATTCACAAACCGTGATGGCAGACGACACTCGCGGTCCGGGGACCTCGATGTATTTTTAATATGTTTACACCATTTGTTTTGTTGTTTGCTCCCAGGTCATGTTTTGCATGGACTAGTGAAACAGCATGGTGCAGGATGGCTGGAGGAATGTGTGGAACAGTGGTGCAATGAAGAGGTAAGGGTCTTGTATGGGATACTGCTGCACATCAAAAATTGCTTAGAATCTTGAAAATCCAGGATATTCATCCTAATGCTAGAAGATCCACCAAAGGAATAATAGCACATGGCCCATTCCATGTCAACATTCGAGATGTGCACCGCAGCACGTCGTGGATTTTTTTGGCTTTAAGTGTGGTGGTAGACATTGATGAGATATGAAAATCCTGAAATTTTGAGCGTCATAGTGCATTTCGTTTTCCCGCTAGAGCAATTGGAAATTTAGGGGGGGTCACCATCAAAAGTGCCACCAAATGCAAAAGACTATGTTGAGAGGATCACAGATTAGTAATGGAGCCCTCCACAACTTTGAAAATCACTATCTATGGGTAAATCATTACACTGAACTGATTTCCTTTACACCAATGTTGACTGAAATATATGCATTTCCCTTCTGAGAAGTGGAATGCCCCAAATTACCATAATAACACCCCTAAAAGAGAAATGGGCTCGCCCAGTGACCCCAGGTCACAC
>JAMKCH010035131.1:0-15744 GCA_023653785.1 Ophioderma brevispina | reverse complement strand
ATATGTTGACAGACTGACAGGAACCACCACCCCTGAAACGTGATTCTTAAGTGGCAGCAGTGGTGCCTTAAGGCGAGGGGGCAAGACAAAGTTTGTACATGGGTCAATTTTTTAATTGATCCGATCACGTTGAAAGTATACCAGCTTCATTTGGTCTAACCACCAAGGATTCAGTAAAGTATAGTTTGTACTATCTACAAACAACGTCAAGTTTCAGAGTTTGAGGCTAAAAACAGCAAACATCATAAAAAGGGTCAATTTCATTGTAAGGGGTCAAATTTTAAAGTTGCTTCCAATTTAGATAAAAAATGGTGCAATTATTGATGGAGTTCAATAGGATCAAAATAAGGTAATAGTTTTGGACTGTCTAAACACTTAGTTAACCGATGTAGGGGAACAGAATGTCAAACGTCCATTGCCTTCAAGGGGCTTGACCTTGTGTTCCCCCACTTTCTTAAGAAGCAAAAGTGGGCCAAAACTTACCTCAAAATGAAACCTTCGGATTGGTTACAAAGTCCCTGGAAACTATGTTGTCAAAAGCCCATTGGCTTTTCTAGCTCTGATTGGATAAGTGTTTCCTCAGAGATGATGATGTCAAAAGCCCATTGGCTTTTAGCCCTAACGATTGGGGACAATACCATTTGGCACTGGTGAGTCAAAGCCCATGCTTTTTTCCATCCTATTGATTGGCTCGCACCATCTCAGATCTGCCGGCCAAAGTAGGGGCAAAACGTTTATGATTGGTGATCCACGCGGACTAATTATTTTATACTAAACACTGATATTCATGAATATATAAGACCAGTAGGTGAATATTTGTGAACATGGCTCCTAATGTAAATAAACGGCCCATGTAAAACAAAGGTTTTGACTGGAAGGTGTGATGTATTCTGAATATAAAGGCTTAAACGTCCCCAGAGTATTTTTAAGGTCCTCGCTGAGGATTGGGGCATACTATCTTAAATTTTTTGAGGGCAAAAGTAATTGATTTAGTTAAAAAGGAAGGTATAAATGACCTAAAAAACATAGGACATCTTAGACTGAGGGAAACGTCCCTAAGGAATCAAAGAAATGAAGTGCAAGTGGCACTTCCATTTATTAGAATCATGAGAAATGCTTCAATTAATCATATCTAAAAAAGTAGAAAATTAAGGCCAAATGAACGTGTTAAAATATGTCCAGAAATTACGATATAACCAATTCTATTCTGGGGCATGAACCTTTGCCCTGGCCCCCCGGGGGGGGGAAAAAGGGTAAAGTCTAAAAAGGGTGGCCGTCACATGAATTTTTGGATACCGGTGGCTTGCTCCAGCCAATAATTCTTCCTAGAAATCATGAATGACCATGCGATATGTGAAGAAATCTATAAATAAGTCATTCGCACAAATCAAAATTCCAAACGGGCGGACAGGTGTGTATATAAAAAGGGGACTTTTTGATCGAAATTTTCCAGTAACCAGGTTGCTGAATTCTAATCCTAGACTCGGTAAAACCGGCTCGTTGCAGGTATTCTCCTCGCATGCAAATATTACTATTATATTTGAAGCCGAAGATTGAAATTACAGTGATCATGATTATATTATACACTGTTAAAAAAAATCCAAAATTAAATTTTAATAAAATTTGAGTACTGAATGAGCTAGAATAAATTAACTTAAACATGGTTGGAACATTTAATTTTGATAATATCATTTGTTTTTTGTTATGTTTCAATGAAGAAAAATTGTACAATTTTAGTCACAGCTGTTTGAAAGTCTCATTTAATTTTGGCAAAACCGAAATAAAACAAAAATATCACACTTTTGACAACTCATTGGATTACTTATATACCGCTGACTTCATCCTGTTAAAATTATTTTATCGAATTTCATGCGGGCAATAAGATTTTTTTTTTCCTAAAAAATCCTAGTTAACACATCTCTGTATGGAGAATGGACATATAGAGGGTGACTATAACATACAAATCATGCCTTTGTAGGCCTATATGGCAAAGATTCCGGGATGGATTTTTCTTATTTTTTGGTAGAGATAATAGCTTTGCATGTCGGCATGTAGTGTTAAGGGATCACATCTTTTCACTGACCTAATAATGTACTGACAAGGGGAGAAAGACCATTTCATTTTAATTGAATCATTTTGATATTTATAATGTTCCAATTGACTGAGTATTGGCAGTCTCAGTGTATTGAGTTTAAAATTCTATTGATTTTGGAGGCATAACAAGATCAGTGGCTAAAAACACCTGTTAATCAATTTTTTTTTTTTCCTTGCTGGATGCTGGACGGGTCAGGGTTTGAATTAGTGCCTAGCCCTGCACTCATTCCTATTTGTTAATGGTGTTGAGCAAGTGCTCATGCGGGTGGTTAAGTTGTAATGTCTTTGGTAAAACAAAGGAACTAGCCAACAAAAATCTTGGACAAAAGTGTTGGCACACTTTTCTTACCGTACGGTAAATTCGCCCCCTCGTCGCCCCCGGAACAAAGTTTGAAAGCCTGAAATTGTGTTAACAATTACAGTGCGCCTAAAATACTCAACATAGATCGGTGGGACGGGGGAGGTTTTAGGGATGAGCAAAGGCTTCAAGCGTTTATACCAAAAAAGTTCAATTCCGTACCTTCAAAATGGCCGAATTATGCCAATTTAAAAGAGATGATTTCCACAAGTGGTGCCAACTACTTTTGACAAGATTGTAGTCAAAGCTTGACAAATTGTTGAAAAGGCTAAGTGCAAGGCCTGCCACTGACTCTCCTTTCACTTCTGGTCTTAAACCCATTTCATTATATGAAAATGGCCTTTCTAACTTTCAATCTCACCTTTCATTTGAACACATAACTCCAGTTAATCAACTGCAAGAGATCTTGAAATTTTAACTACTTAGTTAGATAAGGATGAGGTAGTTTTATTTAATCTTTCCCAAGGAGATGCCAGCGCACGCATGTGTTGAAAAACTCATGTGCGCTTGGCCCACTTGGCCGACAAACCCGTATTACTACATTGGCACATAACCAAATTACACTAACAAGCTGGGGTTGGTAGAGAATGATAGATAATCATCTATAGGGTTTAGGTCCAAATTGTCCATTGCTTCCAAGTTGACAGATCAGAAGGTCATTTAAATATACAACTTATATTTGTTTTGAAAATTAAAGAGATCTTGCTCTTAATTTTCAAAAAGGCTAAAATGCAGGACGCAACTGCTCCAACTAGTACCTATTTTTCCATTCACATTTTCAAGACAAAGGTACTGAACTCAGAAGCTAATATATCAAAGGTTATTTCAGAGCAAAGATGTAACAATAGATGCATTCGACCCTGATGAGCAGTCACGCGCATATATCAAAAGACAGCTACCTGCATTTCCATCATCTGCTTTTGCTGGTGGTCCACATACCTAACAAGACCATTTTTTTTTGGCAGCATAATTTTTTTTGCACATCCTACAACCTGAACCCCATATAAAGAGGACTTTCAGGACCTTTTCAAAAGATAACCATGTTAGTGATGAATACTTGCTGTCACAGTATTATTTTTTAAATAAATTACCTAATCTAATACCTGAAAAATATTTCATATTTAAATTTATGTCAGGCCAACATCACTGCAATATATTGATGGCTTAGGGCTGTCATAAGGCATTAAACTGTCTAGACTGAGCTAAAACTGTTCTGGCCCATTAGTGATTTTGAAGTAAAGGTATTTTCAATATCTGACTTTTTCAATCATGACTGAATCCACACAATTTTCTTGAATATTTGAGAGAGGTTAACCAAAAGAGGATATTTTCCTTTCAAGGTTCAATAACCAAATTAACCTCCATGATAAAAGAAAATAATTTTTTAAACCTAACCAAACACAACCCCATCATTTTTCTAAGGGAGTTGGAGAAATGATGGAAGATGGTAAGGAGAAAAGTCGCAATTCCGGGTCAGCCTCAATCAGTGCCCGGACATGCCGGGATACCACACTGACGATGTCACTAACCCAACCACGATTTTTGCGCCGATGTCTTTCATTTGTGATGCAAGCACTTACATCCAGGATCAGTAATTTTTGTTAAACAGTGCGTGGGATTTTGCAAGATTGGGTGGTGCTAGGGTATTGGTGCTCCAGCTAAAAAAGGAATACCCTTAACTGTATATAAAATACAATGGTAAACTTTACAGGAGTGTCAGCATTACAGAGAAGCATTTTTGTGTGTGTGGAATTTTGCATTTTAGCAAAATGATACATAAATAAGTAATGAAGTGAGCACAAGAGCTATGCAAGGTACTATAGCTAGCATTTGTTTATTTTGGCTAAAATAAAGGGTGGGAAATTATGCAATTTGTTACATGTTTTAAGCCTATAGTACAGACTACAAAGAGATGAATTTCACCCAATTACATCACATTATATACCTGATGAAATGCCTAAAACAAATAACGCCAGGCCTGACTGCCACATGCATAATAAATGTTTTGTCATGAAACATATGGGAAAGGGTCGCAATAACATCTCTAACCTGTGCCTCGTCTTTGCTCAACATGGCTTTAAAACAGAGATATTTTTAACAAATCCACCATAAAACCATTTCAACTTTCAGGGTAACATATTTATTCCCATTAAGTTTGATTGTACAAGCTCTCAAGGCAAAGGGGAAAAAGCCTGGTTGTATAATAAGTGGCATATAATCGCACTTTGAATTTGCCTTATGAGCAAATACGCTATAAGGTCCCTTGATTGAAATTATATTAAGCTCCATTACACACTTTTCCTGTTTTTATACAAACAAGTCAAGATACTTGTTTAAAATTCAGCTTTTCAGCAATTGTATGAAAAATCCCAAAGGCTTCTTTCCCTTTTCAAGGTGAGTTTTGGCAATATTTACGCTAAAACAAGGTGTATAACCTCCAAAGAGTCGATAAGAGATCTAGTTCTTTGAAATTGTGAAAAAAAGTGAATAATTTTTCCATTTGACAAATTTGGTGTAATTAACTGCAATTCAATACAATCTCCCCTTCTGAGATAAATTAGGGGTTCATCTATAGTAATTTTGGGTATTAAAACGGCCAGAAATTGTCTGCAATTCATACATCCCTTCTGAGATAAATTAGGGGTTCATTCATACCATTTTGGGTATGAACGGCCGCAATTGAATTATTTTTTACAACATGTCAGCGTTCATCACGACAGCCATGTATCGTCACAACAGCCATGATTAAACGCTTGTTTATAAATGGTCACATGACGCGTATCGACCAATGGCATACCACTCAACATGCACAATAATTTATGATAAATAGCCAGTTGGGAGCATATGCACCGTGGTGGGATTTATGAGTTCAAGGGCAGCTAGGGGCCGCTGTGCGTTGAGGAAGATGGGGCCTGTGATGTGCCCTGACCAAGACACTATTCCATGCATTCATTTCCGCTTAATGAGTTCTAAATTATGTAAAGGGGTACTGGCTTATTGCTAGGAATGTTAAAAAGACCTATCTGTGAGAAAGGAAGTGGTGATCCCACCACAGAAACCATTGCAATGGGGAGTGTGGCACAATAACATTAAAGTGACAAGTGGAGATTTTGAGGAACAAAAATTTCCTCTCAAATGCACAAGATCAGTTGTAGACCACGACGATAAGGTTTCAAAGGTTTATTGAAAAACAGTACAAAAAGAAAACTGCCCAACATTTCTTGAACTTGCCTGCTTGTAGTAATGTCCCTATAGAAACCATGTTTAGATTTTCTGTCAGGCACAACAGAAAACTATAAAGAGTAAACGGCCACTTATTCACTTCAGGTATGAGCCTAAATAACATGATAAGCATTGCAAATATGCACAAAAAACAATACCCGGGTTCGACAAAATTGAAGGTGCTCGTTCCGGAGAGTCCTGTGTCTGCTTTAACGTAATTTAACACCATATGAGGAATTTGGAATAAACTATGTTGTTCAAAAAATTGAGTGTGTCATCCTCCAAACTACTGAATATACCTTTAACCACCCAATCACCTAATCAAGCCACTATCCATCTAACTAATCATCACCCAAGCATCAAACTGAACCAATAAACTGAACGACCAACCATCCAACCACAACCAGCTCAACTCACGTTCTTTCCATCAATTGCCACACATAATCCATAAATTGACTCGCAGTGCTATTATACAAACCAAATCTCTAGTGCAATGTACTGAGCAAGTTGGAGCACAAATTCATATATTATTCATAGCGTTAAAAGTATTTTCACAGCGCGACTAGCAGCTTAGGAACGATCCAAGGTAATTGGTCTGGGATCATCATTCTTTGGTGGACTTGTTCTGTGAAAGCATTACTATAACGGAAAGTATTTACATGATTACTTTTTCACAATTTATTAATTTAGTAAATACAAAAGGTGGTGAGCCGATCACAGTCAGATTTTTCATAGTTTTGTCTAAATCATTTGTTAAATCAGTCCAGCCATTTGACAGTAGAAGCCAAAGAATTGTGTTACAATTGGCCCATAAAAAAGTATGAGTGAGAGATAGTGTGGTCAATCACATTGCAGATTGTTTTGGTCATAGCACCAAAAGAAAACATTTCCTGGGCCTTATATATCACAGGGTATAATGAGAAAAAATATTAACTTTCTTCTATATCAAAATTTAAATTTTTATTGGTCTAAAGCAGGTGGGAAGAGGTTGTTGATCTGATAACCCACCTTCTCTTAAGTTACTTAAGTTTTATTACTTGTTACCTGGGGGCACTCAACTTTGGTTGGGTAGGGGTGTGTGACATAACGCACCGAAACCTGGGTGATTGACTGTTGTGGAAAAAATTTTGGTGGAAAGTTAGGGTCTTCGGTCAATTTGATGGACTTGGGAACTGTAATTTGGGCAAAATTTGAGGTTTAGGAGCTGAAGAAAACTGGCAAAATTTCTCCTTGGCAAGATTGGCAGTATGGAACAGACCTTAGAGGACCTTGGACCTTGGTTCTTGACCCTTGACATTCCACATATGAAGGAACCCCTATGTTTTTTTTTTACACCATTCACCAAGTTTGGTTCAATGGGACTTGCAACTTTTCGAAGAAGCCTGAAAAAATGAAAACCTAACCCAAACTTGAAACATACGGACATGCACACTATCGACAAAATCCACTGCTGCTTTTAAGGGCCCAGGGGGATGTTTTTTTTTAATAAATGCTACCTATGAGCATACAGTTGTATTTAGAGCAGGGATGTTACCAAGGCAATTGACAGGGGAGCACATCATTTTAAGTCATCCAGTGATCCATTTCAAGAAGTGCTAAGGCCCAAGCAGGCAAAAGGTGTAACCCATTTTGGCATTAACAGTAATTTGGCCCACCTACCGGCCAAAGACAGTCGCAATTCTCAAAAAAATACAGCGTTCATGGAATTGTATATGCAATCGAGCTTGTGAATAGGAGGACGTGTGGGATACTAACTATAAGGACCCCTTGTAAGCAAGTGTCATGAAAATCGAAGGTCACAAAGGTCACATGAGGTCACCTAGGTTGCATGAGGTCACCGACTTGTGGGATACTACCCAAGGACCATTGTATCCAAGTATCACAAAAATAATCAAAATATGGGATACACCAAGCAATTTTATAATTGTGACCATTTTTACCTCTAATGACTCTAGTGACCTTAGACCCAACTTGTGCGAGGGGTAACTGTGGGGCAAATACCCAAGGAATATTACTGCAAGTGGCATGCAAATATGCGCATGAATGATGAAACAGCAGGAAATTATGTTAGGGTAACATTTGGGTCAACATTGTTACCACAGACGGACATACACACACTATCAAAGAACATCAGCTGTCCTCTTGCAGACGACACATAAATGGGACAAAAATGCAATGTTATTCCATCTGATATTTTGAGCAGTAGGTGGAACCTCAACCTGGTATTTTGAAGCCGGGGGGGGGGGGACAAACTGCTTCAGGCCCTCTCTGGTTGGACACCCAATGATGCAGAGCCTGAAAGGTTAAGATAGCTCAATCAGGTTAAGCACTTGACTCCAGTGTAGCTCATTAATGCATATAGGCGTGTGTTCAAGCCCTGTGAGATTAGCTAATTAATTTCCCTGGACAAGAAATTAACCGCTTGATTGTCCCGATTTACCCATGCGATTTTTGGGAAGATGGTCCCGGCTGCGATGGTTATCTCGATGTATGTGGCTGCTAAGGGAAAGCGCTGATCCCGATATGCTGCATCCCTTGAAATGATGCTAAATGGTTTATGTATGGTTGGGCCACCGGATCAGGGCATTTGGACAAACCCCCCCCCCCCCCCCCCCAACAAAAAAAAAAAAAAAAAAGTGATTAGAGGGCCATAGCATAAGGGCTATAGAAATCTCTGCTATTATTATTAAAAACTAGGGGGGCATAACAGGGGTTCACTTGTCAGAGGGGAAATTCCCGGTTTTGAGACAGATTTCCCAGTTGGGAGGGTTTTGTGGCAGATTTTCTTGGTTGGAGGTAAAAATTTCACAGTGAGCAGGCAAAAAACTGATTTAGCATGATTTTCAAGCCTTTCTTTCCGGTCAAAAGCTCTCTGGAGGTGGCAACCTGCTCCTGCTACGCTACTGATTAAAAACATCATCATGTTTGCACTTGACCTACTCACAAAAATAATTGTTGTGAACGATCTGTTGTTTTCTGTCAAGGTGATCAAAAGCATAGTTTAAAAAACAAATCATTTAACACACTGCAAGTAAACTTTGTGAGATTCCCCAGAAGGGCTACAACCACAGGGTCAAAGGTCACATGGGGGGCAATTTACAGGCAAACTGTTTACACGCCAGACACGTCTTGAGGCCAGATGTTTTGGATCAAGTATGATATATTATCACATAAGAAATTCGAAAGCCTCATATGTTACCCCCTCGGCTATATTTACATGATACAAATTTATTTATTTCTGGCTGGTTGATCAAAAATACGAATAAACAGCTTAAATAATAACATTTTGGTGCAGTAAATATATGAGAGGGTGTACATATGGAAGTCTTGCCGAAAATTCTAAAACAAAGAATGAAATTAATGGTCAATATGGTCAGAAATATTTTCTATCAATTTGACTGCAGTTTTCAAAAATAAAATCTTGTACAACATACAAAAACATTATGTGACCTTGGTAAACCCCATTTCATCAAATTAGAATACAAAGATAGTAGAACCAGATTGGAGTCACATTACAAAATGGCAATAAAAGGCAGGACCATATATGAAGCTAATGTAACACGGTGCTTAGCACATCCTACCTACAAAAGTAGGCCCTTTTAATGGTGTACCTATATTAACCATCTGCGGCCTACGAGTAAGGTTACTCAGAGTTCAGTCTATTTTTTTTTCAAAAAATTAAAAATTATGCAAATTCAAGACTATTTGGAATCAGCATGAAGAATGCATTCAAAATGATTCTACGCAAGCTTATCTTCGAGTAATACCTTGCATCCGCTCTACCCACAACACCAGGTTTCATCATGAAAATTGATCATTAGATTTGGTTACAGAAAAGGAGTGAAGGTTATCCTTTTGGTGATGAGATTACCAACCAACCACCAAAACCCAACCCCAATCCAACTCAACCCAACCCAAACCAACCCATCCCACCAACCCAAACTATATCAACCATCTCAATCAACCCTCTCACCAAACGCCAAAACCAACCCATCCCAAAACAACACAACCCATCCCAACACATCCCACCAATCCATTTCAACCCACAACCCATTCCATAACCCCAACCACCAACCCAACCCATCACCCAAAACCAATCCAACCCACCCACCCAACCCATCCCAATCTATCTAACCCAACCCATCACCAATCAATCCCGGATCCACCCATCCCACCCAAACCTGTCCCATCCCATTCCCAGCCCAGCCAGACCACCCCAAACCATCCAACCCCAATTCAACCCAAAACCAATCCAACCAAAACCAATCCAATTCATCCCAAACCACCCCATCCCACTCCAACCCATCCCAATCTATCTCAACCCAACCCATCAACCAATCCATCCACTGAGCCAAACCCAATCCAACCCGATCCAACCCAATCAAAACCAACCCAAACCAATAACCCATCCAATCCAACCCAACACAACTCAAATCCAACCCAATCCAATCCAATCCAATCCAATCCAATCCAATCCAATCCAACCCAATCCAACTCCAATCCAAACCAACCCAATCCCAAATCATCCCAAACCCAACACATCCCAACCCAACCCATCCCATTCCAGCCCCCAAACTCAACCCAACCCATCTCATCTAATGAAGTCAGTGCTCTTGTATACAAGACTACATTCAAATACTAACTATACAATTCAGAGTGTTGTGGTTTGAACTACAACTTTAACACAAAACAATTCTAACATATACAAGTTTGAATGTGACCTTTGACCAGTCTAATGTAATCCATGAGAATCTGTTTCCTACCAAAAGGCCATTGGATTTCCGCCATGTTTCATATAAATTGATTCACGCCTGTACTTACTTATGAAAACTACCATATTTAAGGCATTCTGAAATGCATAAGATTGATCATGTGACTTTGACCGGTTACATAAATCCACATCTAAGCCAAAAAAAAAATTGTTTGATTTGTCCCATAGATGACCTTTTTAGATTGGTCGGTCGGTCGTCGGAAAAACTTTTTTTTTTTTTCTTTTTTTTTTTTTAATGTCACTAGCAACTGTATTAAACAGGTTTGTTTGTATTAATAAGTTAATCAAAACACTAAAATCAAGTTGATTCTTAACTCAAAGCATCTCTTAGGTACAATATGAACCACACTAACATGCTAAGAAAACTCATCTGTTTTACATTTCAGAAAGTTAAAATTGAAAAAAAAAACTTTTATGAATTTTCAAATGAGGGTCGGTATTCTTTTGCACAGTAAAAGCAAAAAAAAACTTTTTCCTGATTCCAACTTAGGGGGTCGTCGGATGAGGACATCAAACAATTTTTGTGTTTTGCCTAATCTGCCTAATGAGTGTTTTTTCTTTTTTCAATTGGTTTGAAAATGAGAAGCAATTTACAATCTTAAAATTTACCAACCTACTCCAAAATTTATTACTTTTGTCCTGTTTAATGTTTTACACTCTTTTGTGTCCTCTTGAACCTGTTATGCAGTCACACGATCTATTCGGCTACGGCTTCGTGCCCTATCTCGTTGAAATTCTCATTAAATGTTGGTATTGGTGAAAGAAACATGTTTTTGCCCAATTTTATTTTTTCCAAAAAGGCGTTTTGGAGACATGTCACCTAATGCATTTTCTAATTCCCATGACTTTGTACAGGGACTGATTTTGGCAGTATGAAAATGACCAAAATGAGGCAATTTTGCAATTTTTTAAAAAACTTACATATTTTATTTCAAATATTTCATTTCTTTCTCAAGTATTGATGATTTATAAGGGAGAAAATTGGTGATTTTGTTTTTTTATGGTTAAGAAAATATCAAATATCCATAGAATTTTTTATTTTTCTGTATGTCTCAAAAACAAAGAACATGGCCTGCAACAAAACCTTTTTTTGGCTGATTTATTTCTAGAAATACGGAGAGTTTCCACTTTTCATCAATTTTTTTCCTAGAAGGAAATACAACTCCCGTTGGTGATGAATAGGTGTCATAATTAAGGATAAATTTAAAAATTCTCACAGTTAGATTTTGCATATTGAGTGTGTTCTATTTTGAAAGTAACAGGTGTTTTTAATTTGTCCCTAAATTATTTTTTCCCTAAAATCATTTTTCTAAAAATTAAACACTTGATTTAAAAAAGCCAACGTGAGAATTTAGGGGTAATTTTGTTTATACACCATATCCCTGGAAGTTTTCAGGTTAAAAGCACCCCCTTCCATTTAGGCTGGGAAAAATTATTTAATGAAAAAAATGAGGGAATTTTAAAAAATAAATGAAAAACACTAAAAAAACAAATCGCACTGTCTCGAAACTGCAAAATATTTGGATGGAAGTTCAATCCTTAACCCTAATCAAGTTTGGAACTAAATTGATTAGGGGAATGATTTATGGTCATTTTTCTGTAGACCCATTTTAATCCGCTGATCCTACCGCTACCTTAAGCGCCATAATCATGCCATTTTGTTCCATAGCTGGAGATGATAACTTGTAAAACTTAACAAACATGTACAACAATCATCTACACAATATGATGGACAGCATAAGGACTTGTAAGAGTGCTCCAGAATATTTTATTCAGGCGATACAAAAATGTCATAACAGTATGTTGGCACGCACTTGACTTAGTCTTATCAAAGACTCATATCAGGCTTGGTCGTAGAGGCCCAGACCACACGCTCCAGCAAGACGTGCAAAAGAGGTGTACAAAGCAGCAATGGCTTGGTCCAAGGGGACAGGGAACAGAATCACAAGATGAATGAGAACTTGAGCGGGTTTGCCTATATAGCAAGAGCAACAGTTTCCCATAACAGTGGTATCCCATAAACTATGTCCATGAATAGAGTTTTTTAGGCTACAAGACTACATTGTAACCATTATAAACCATATTTCCATCGCTATAACATACAGTTATCGCTGGGCAATGTTTACCCCTTTTTATGTGTGACCATAAAAAAATATTTGTAAGTAATGACTATGATGCGTAATTAGGTTCAAAAACACTATTGACTTCTACCATATGTAATTTAATACCTCCTTCTGCCGAGGAGAGAGAAGTCTAACAAATAAAATTGTTGGGTTTGTATAGTGGGATTAGCACTACAGATTATATTCAAGCTACATCAAAGGATGAATAATTCTTAATTTCAGGAGTTCAGTGACTCCAACATAACTGAACTTAACTTTTTAATAAAAACACTAGTAAATTTAAGTTTACCTACAGTGTTTGTCATAATTCCTTCCTTGGACACGACATAAAACGCATGCGTATCTCGTGTCATGAACCCGCTTACATGCAATCCAACAGTGCGTCATATTAGCGGAAAGGCAGGCATACTAGTTACATGTCCAAGGGGATTTTGGACATTTACTGTAGTATCACAAACAAATTGTAATACAAGACTTGACAAAGGAAATTAAAAACTTTTATTTATACATTTATCAGTTTGTAAAATCAATCCGTGCACTATACTATTTAACAACAGTGTTTCAGATTTTGAACATTTTTGTGTCTATATGATGCCCTATCAGTCCAAAGTTAACAATTGTAATTAAAAGTGAGATTCCTTTCAAAGTAGATGACTGATTTAGTTTTAAAATTTGGAAATAGTCTCCAAGCAATTAACTTAACAACATGCTTAGAGACAAAGTCAACTATGACGCCCTGAAACCAAAGATCTTTGAAACATTGTGTTTGCCAATATGGATGTAAAAGCTGGGTCTCATCTGCGGACATACCCTCAATAAAGTATGTTATTGTACTTCACATCATCTTAGGCATAGAGGTCGGATAGAGAAACAATTGCTGCCAGGCGTATTGAGTCAGTAAAGCAAAAAGCCAATTCCCAACAATTAACCCCTAGCTGATTTGTATCTATTAAATCTATGCTCACTACCATACAGTCCAGAGTCTGATACGAAAGGACCACTGTGAAGACAATATCTCATATCCGGACTCCAGGAGGAGTGGACATGGATAGGGAGTAGTACGGGTATGCAACCCTATAACAAAGGGGGTGATCCAGGATTTGAAAACGTCAACTTACCGGGGGGATGATTTGGATGTAAACTTGTCTAAAATGGGATGATTTTGCCCAACATTTGCAAGAATTACGCGGGGCGCGCGCCCCTCCGCCCCCCCCTCCCTAGATCCGCGCCTCCTATAAGACTCCCTTATTTCGAAGGCCTCTCAGCAGTTCCTACGAACACTCCGTGAGCAATAATTTCAGTCTTAAGGTCTCCTCAGGCTTTTGCGAGAATCTTTGCATCAGAAGCTAAATATTAGCCAAATTTTGTTCCAAAGCCCCGCACATTTCTCTAAATTCAGTACTAAGACCAGGCCTACTTTGAGAGACAAATTAGTGCCCCCCCCAGTTTGAAAATTGGGGCTGCACATCCCGACCTGAAAAAAAACAAAAGATTTTTACAACCCTAAAAGTCCCCCATGTGAATTTATTTGAACGTTGATTTTCTTTCCCAACGACGATAACAATGAGCGAGAAATTTTTACCTTTGGTTTATTTTTTACCTTTTATATTTTCAGTAACTTTCAAGTAGGCTTGACCAAAATTTCCTGATCTGAATCAAATGGGACAATTACGTACTCGCCCAGGGAGAAATCAGACACTCACATGACAGAAGAAAAATGACAAATTTTTTGTGAAAATCAACAATTTTGACCAAAATCATGAAATTGTGGCAAAAAATCAGAAGTTGGGCAAAATTGGTTTAAAGTCTCCTAATATTTGATGTTTTTGCAAATCCCCAATTTGGTTTTTGGCAGTTTGCCGGCCCCCGGCAGTTTGCTCAGCACGAAAAACGAAGTCTGGTACCACCAGGTCATAAGGTAAATTTTAGTTCAAATTTAGTTTACAACTACCAAATTTATCAAAATTTCAGTTGGTAGACCTACTTGAGGACAAATCAGTTCCAAAGCCCCCAAGTTGAAATCAGGGCTGGGGTGCACATCCTACCTGAAAAAAAAAAAGGATTTGTAGTCCAAAAGTCCCGATGTTGAATTTTTGAACCATTGATTTCTTTCCCAAACGAGCGATGATAACATTTCGTACCTTTGGGTTATTGTTTACCTCTTTCTATTCAGTTAACTTTCAAGTAGCTTGACAATATTACCTCTGATATGAATACACATGGGGACACTACGCACTCACCCAGGGATAAATCGACACTACCATGAACAGAAGGAAAGTAACTAAGTTTTGGTTTTTTGCAAAATCAAACAATTTGGACCAAAAATTCAGAAATTTTTTATGTTTTGCCTCCCCAAATGGGGCTTTTTCCGCCAAAAATTTCACTTTGCTTCCCTTTGCTCACCAGGAAAAAGAAGCTGGTACCACCCACTGTCAAAGGTAATTTAGTCAAATTTTAGTTCCAAAGCCTACAAAGTTATCAAAATTTCGTGTAGACCCTACTTTAGAGAACAAGCAGTGCCAACCCCAGTTTCAAAAAATTGGGCTGCAAATCCCTACCTGAAAAAAAAAAAAATTAAGTCCCTTCAAGGCCCCATGTTGAATTTTGAACTGTTGATTTCTTTCCCAATCCAGCGACAACATTTCGTACCTTTGGGTATTTTTTACCTTTTCATATTTTCAGTTAACTTTCAAGTAGCTGATAAATACCTTCCTGATCTGAATACACATGGGAAAATTACTTGGTACTCGCCCAGGGATGAAATCAGACACTACCATGACAGAAGAAAAATGGACACATTTTTTGTGAAAAAATCAACAATTTTGGACAAAAATCATAAAAAATTTGGGCAAAATCAAGCAATTTGGCTAAAAATTGGTTTAAAGTCTCTAATATTTGATGTTTTGCAACTCCCCCAAATTTGGCTTTTTTTTTTTTTTTTTTTTTTTTTTTTTTTTTTTAAAAAGAAAAAAAGTATGGTACCACCATGCTCAGAAGAAGGTAAATTTAGTCAAATTTTAGTTCCAAAAACTACAAATTATCAAAATTTCAGTTGTAAGAGCCCTACTTTGAGAGACAAATCAGTTCCCAGGGCCGCCAAGGGTGAAAATAAGGGCTGCACATCCCTACCTGAAAAAAGGATTTTTAAGTCCATAAAGTCCCCTGTTGAATTTTGA
>JAMKCH010035130.1:0-46860 GCA_023653785.1 Ophioderma brevispina | reverse complement strand
TCCCCTTTTCATGGGAACCTGACTGGGGATTCCTTCTCCGGAGTGCTAACCATGAGACGCTTTGTTAGAACCCTACTGTATTGTTTTACTTGTTGTACCTAGTAATTCTTGCTAGCCGACTAATTATCACTTAGTTTTGTGAGTCCAAGCAAAATTGTCGCCTTTATGGCTGCTTTCACTCAAACTGTCAATTTTGGTTCATCCATATGTGTTTTGATATCTGGATGTAGACACTGTGTGAACTCAACTAACATCAACTCCTAAGCTGACCAAATTTTGCCCTACTTAATATTTGAGAGAAGCCAGCGATAAAACATTTGTTCCTTTACACGGGCAAATTCAACCAGGGTCTGGTCATCCTTTTATGACAAGATCTGAATTTTTGTCTGATGCCTCTAGTACAATTCATATGCTTTAGCACTGCCTGCTTACCCTCGTCATAATCACTACAATCTGTCAATGTCCATGGCCGAAATTATGTCTCGGCTTTACCAATGAACATCAAGGTCCAAGACTCCTTGGTCCATTTCAATCTCTTGGCAATTTTCCTCAAAGTGTCAGAAGTATTGTCTACTTCTTGTTCCTGAAATTTTGGACCATGCGAATATTTTTCGCCGCTCAAAACCAGATTCTTGGAAGAGGCTGATTAGCTAGCCTGTTGTGTTCAAATTTTTCGAACTCTATTTTGAGCTTCAAGCGCTTTTCTTTTTCATGTCCATTTTGCATTTGCACTCCCTCTCCTTTTGCTGCACTTTATTTTTTGCATCTGCGATTTTGCAACTTTCATTTTCTAATCATTTCCTTTTCTCTAATTTCCATTGGCATTTCAATCTCTTTTAAATTTTTGATGACTTGCTTTCTCCTAGCATGTTTTGCCTCCAGTCCTAAATGGTGGACGAGTTTCATTAACTCAGGCTGTCTCAGCTCATCAACTTCTCCCAAGTTATTGCCCTTTGAACACTTCTTTATCAAACTCCTTGTTATTGTACTCTACCACACAATTAAATATTATTGAACCAAACTACAAAGTAGTACATGTAATACACCCAATTTTGTATGCCAATGTGCACAATGGGTACAATATTATTCCACCTTTGAATGTGTAAAATTCTGAACACTAAGGCTCAAGTTTTATCTCTAAATTAAATTCCCAAGGACGAGCCCCCCAATTCTGTTATGAGACGTCTCGTAGGGCGTCAAGTCAGAAATACCTTCAAACACAAAAAGAGGAAGTCCTTGTGACAAGTGCTCTAAATTTTATAATAAAACACTTTTAATGATTTTAAACACCTATGGGTCCAGAATTTGGTATGTCCAAACAAAGTACAATAGTACAATTACACACAATTAGTTACGATTACTTAAGGTTTACTAGTGTCCATGTGTTGAAGCGTTGCAGTTCAACGTGAATATGTCCTCACACGAAGACTCAAAATTACAGCGCATAAGTTCACATAATATCCAAGGTATATTCCATGCGAAATCTTTGAGTCTTAAGTAATAATTTTGTCCACAGTTCAAGACGACGGCGTTCCCTCGACGACACTATGTTCCACAATATAAAATCCAGGTATTATACCACCATCCAGTCGTGTCGCTATGTGTCCTCATATAGGACAACAAACTGGAATCCACCTTTTTGATTCCAAAAAACTGAAGCTCTTTGGCTTAAAAAGACGACAGCAGACAATTAGCTATCAAATCCTGGCACTAGATGTGAACTCAAAGGTCTAACCATTATGTGTAATTAAAACTAGCTTTATAATTATCCTGTCTATCTCCAGGCTCTGGTTTACTCCTGATTACAACTGCTGGCCTAAGTCCTTCATCACAAAGTACTATTTAACTTCTCACACCTAGATTCCCCTTTCTAACAATTTATTATTCTATAACACTTGGCTTTAGCCGGACAAAGCCCAATATTGACATAGCACTAATTAAAGGGATGCCCTACAAAAACAATCCACACAAAACTAAGAAGCCAGCCCTCAAACCAAAAGTGAAAAGGGAATGTGCGGATGGAAGCAAAAAATAAAGGAACCAGAACGACTGGAGAAAGAAAAAAACCTAGACCTTATAGCTACAATATGTGGAGGCTAACAGCTGCTTAAGGGCTTTAGGGAGGTGCACTTTACAACATCCTCGGGCAGGTACTTCCATAATGTGGGAGCAAATGAATAAAAAGACCTTTTGGAAAGCGAGAGCCTGCAGAAGGGTGGATCAAGAGAGGCTATTGAGATTGGCGAAGGTAGGTCTAGGGTGCACTTGAAGGATTAGGAGAAGAACAAAAGGTGGTTAAGATCTTGAAGAATGGCACAGGACAGCACGTCACTTCGCTTAGATAAGGGAGGAAGAGTGGAAGCAAGGAGGAGATCTTCATGGGAGAGATTCCAAGACTAGAGAATGACTCTGCAGGCAAATCGCTGAGTACAGATTCCACCTGTTGGTTAGCGTGATTTTAAAGGATGCCAAGTGATACTGCGTACTCAAGGATGGGTTTGAACAACCGCAATGTACAGAAAACGGCGTGTGGTAGGGGAGGCGTTGTTAAAATCCCTATGGATATAGCCTATGGTTCTTCTGCTTTCTTCCAGATATAGTCCACGTGCACATTCCAGGATAAATTTTCAGAGATGTGAATACTCAAAGGAATTTGACAGAGGAAACTCTTTTAATGACTGGTTATTCATGCTGAAGACAAGACTTTTGGGAAAAGGGTTTTTCTTTGGTGAGAAATGACCATGAGTTTTAGCTTGTGCTGGCTTGGCCGTGAGATTGTTTTGGGAAACCAGTTATGAATCGTAATCGATGTCTGCTTTAAATCTGTGATATCACTGTCATGGCTGATGGGGTTTTGTATAGGGTGGTTGTCATCAGCATAACGAACAAGGAACTGTTGAGAGAAAATGAAAATTAGAAAGTCATTGATATATGATAGAAAGATAGTGCCCCCAAGACAGAGCCCTGGGAAACACCAGACAGAACAGGGACAGATCAAAGAAATGCCATGAACATAAACAGACTGAGACTGCCGGAAAGGTATGACTAGCCAGCAAAGAAGGGGGAACAGTGATCGCCCCCGAATGGAGTTTTACGCAAAAGAGGGCCACAGGGGGGACTTTGTCCACAGGCCTTACTACTAGGATCCCGAATAAGGCTACAGCCACACTTTTCCGACTTTATCAAGATTTCTCATAACCAATCATTAAGGGGACTTGGATGAGGGCATCGGCAGTGGACGACTTCGGAAGAAAGCCAAATGATGTTTGGTTAGAACTTTGTTGTGATTAAGATGAGAAAGGATTGCTGTGGATAACCCTTCCAAAATGCTTGCAGACACATTGGTTCTTAATGATATGGGCGGTAGTTGGAACAGAGTGACATCACCAGACTTGAAGATCGGAATGACCCTAGAAAGCTTCCATCCTGGGTGTAAACACCAGTGGAGATGAAAATTAAAGATCTTAACACAGATGGATGAAACGTAACAGCACATTCTTAGCATCGTACTTTATGCAATCCACACACTGCAGCTTGAGTTGTTATTTAGCTTGCGAATAAGCTCACGATCTCTCCGGAACTACATCTGAAATGAGAAAGAGTATAGGGATAAGTATAGTGTGGAGCAAAAAGTTGGGGGCAGCATCACGTTGAAACACTCAGATAAAAACTGACTGAATGATTGGCGATCTCAAAGGTGAAGAGGCACATTTTCCCTTGTAACTTGATGGTATCCGGAATTGAGGATTGGCCGACCGCGACTTGACATGCCCCAGAAGGATTGGTGGGAGATCATTAGTCATAGGCTGGCAAAAAAGGTTTTGCTTGGCAATTTCAAATTAGTTTGAGGAGCAATTCCTGCCAGCTTTATTTTAGATAAAATATCAGGGTTTTTTTTTCAGAGTTTTGTATTCCATCATTGTTGAACATTGCATGTTTTTTCCTTCATTTCATACCTGAGCTCAGAGTTTGAGCCATGTGGGTCTTATTGTCTTGCAACGGACAGACTTTTTTGGGGAATACACTCAGACATGGTTTCCATGCAAAAACTGTAACGTTATCCAAGCATGTCGCCAATTACACTGTCATCAAAACTATACCTAGAAACCTGTTTTTGGCCGCATCCAGTCACTGTGTTGTATAACCAAATGGGTCTACCAACATCAGTTGAGGATCAGGTAGGGCGAGGTTGAGATTACACTGAATACACTATGGTGACTGCACCAAGGGGGGAAAGGTGGTTGACATCGCTAATTAAAAATAATATCATGTTGCTAATGTGCTCACTAAGAGAGTGACGTCTTGTAAAAGAAGTGGGGCTGGGAAACTGTGCTGAGACAACCCATGACTGCATTTAAGATCCAGTAATTCATTGAACAGGTAATGGGATTGGTCTAACAAATTGACATTGAAGTCACCCATGACAATTATCTTGGTATTGAGGGGACATGCAAATATCATTACATCTTCATCAGCCATAAACATAACCTTACACTAGTGACCAATTGGAATTAACATAAATTAAATCACCTGAATTACATCACTTCACATATATAACTTTATGGGGGAATTACCTAGATTCTGCAATGTTTTGATCTTAAAGCATAAAACAAGTTGACTCAGTTCTAAGTTTACATCTTGGGGAATTCCCCACTTCCCCTATTGTGCAATCTAACAGGTGCACCTAGCAAAAACAAAATAAGGGTATTCCCCTTTCTCTCTTTAGAGTAAAACAAGTACATTTCCCATGAGAAATCTTTTCTCAAATAAAATTGAGAAAATAAACTACTATTTTCAATCACAAAATGGAGGCTATATAACACTAGAGTATGCGCTATTAAACAAACGGCATAGATTCATAAAATTATGTAGGTTCAATATTTAATTCAATTGATATGTTCATCTTTTTTAGACGTTCTATCATGGAATACAAATCAACGAGGGGGATATCAGACAAGCAAGACATCCTTTTCGTTATCCACTAGAATTTCACTCTGTCATTGGAAGAGACAAGGTGTATGGAGATTCTTACATCAACTTGGATGAGGTATGGGAGCATAATCTATGATTGGGCGAATCAATCTTCACTGTCTTTTGCACACCATTAATAGTATACTATGCTAATGATACTTAAAGCAAGACAGTGTAAAAACAAATGAGTATCACTGAACATTACGTACTGCCCAATTACATTTGACTTAAAGGGATTTATTGGTATGAATCTATCGGCACACATATATAATGAAATATCCCTAAAATATGACGTGTCAGATGGTTTTCATGAAGTCATTGGAGTATTCATTGCGAAGAAGAAAACACCATTTTCATGCTTAATTTTTGAAGAGTAGACGAGTTAACGCAGCCGCCATGTTTATTTTTTACGCTATCGTTTTGGCCACTGATATCTATACATGGATTGGCTACACAACAGTAATTGTATATTATAGTCGATTCGCGTTGATACGTTCGTCCCCCTGGAGTTTTGGACCTATTCAATTATGTCGGAGAGGGGTCAACCTTGCTCTAAGCCTCCGGGAAATGAAAGAATTCAAATGCACGTGCCACCCCGGATTATCTTGGAGGACATTTAACTCACTCACCTGCCACTGAATACAATTTCATCATTTCTGGAAAACGCACTACTATTGTGTATTTCAGGTCTAAACATTGCTCACAATAACATGATTAACAGAAGTCCCTGCGCCTCATTGAATTTTCAACCTCCGCAAGAATGGTACTGGGTCACATATCAGCTGAGCGAGTATTAGATGAAGGACAACTGGCATATCTTGGTCTATACCGAAACACACAGCTTCCAGAAACACCTGTTTTACAGAAGTTGTATCCCAGGGGGCACTTTTTTAGAGACATGCCATCCCAAATAGAATGAGCTCACTTGATTGGCTTGATTCTGTAGTCTGTATGTCGCTTATCCACATTTCATGGGAACAAATTTTGTATAAATGACCCACTCCGTACCACCTGCTTGGGCTCTTTTTGGATACCATATGGCCGTCAGTGCCTAATACGAAGCCAGTTTTGCATTCCATTATCCATCCAAAATTAGGAAACTCTTCATCATACAAAGAAGCGCTGCTCGGTACATTGAAAAGTGCGTAGATTGCTGAACCGCGCAATTAGTGGGTTTCGACACTGATCACTATACAATGGATTGGAAACCTGGGCTTCGTATTGACCTCGTTGACCTTTATTCCTCGTAAGTAAACATTTTAACATAGCCAAAACTGTACTTTATGTGAGTGCTCTTTTTTCAAGTTTTTTAAAATATAATTAGAGTAACTTTCATTGTTGACCCCTGTGCAAATTGAGATTGAACCATTTTACCGTTTTAGTAAGTTTTACCTATAACTCCAAAAACCAATGGTCGTAACTGGTACAAACTATACATTTTTGGAATTATGACTAAACGGACAATGTGGAAATACTTTTCAACATGATTTTAAAATGTTGGCCCCCTGTGTAACCTTAAACTGACCCTATTGAAAAGGTGACACCAAATTTGAGAGTACTAACAACCCAGCAGTGATCTAGAGGTCTATACTTACTACCAATGGTGTTAAACCTTTTTCTGTATTGGGGGAGGAAGATAAGGCCCCTTTGGTATTCTGCTCCTGCTCTAAAGGACGTCAATTTATTTATTTATTTGCTTACTTAGGTTGATGCTGTGGCTTCACGTGTTGAAGATCTCGTCTGTAACTGGCCACAACATTGGGGAAGAAGAGCATGATTGTCAAGAAAAGATTGGAGTTTTTTCACTAGGAGAGCAGGTGGTATGGTGTTTTATATGAGCCTCAAAATATGTTAGGCATCGAAATGGCCCCTACTTTAGGCGGTCGACAGTGTATGTATTAATTAAAATGTTTAGTTATTAGGCAGTAAACAGAGCACACATACTAAAATACGCTTAAAATGTTTTACAAAATAATGCATGAGTTTTTTGACATAGGTTATACCATTTTCATATAAATATATTCTCACTCCTGACCAATGTTAAAAGTGTGGTATTGTTTTCTCCAAGTGGAAGGAGCTTGTTGTTGGACCTCTAGATGCAGAAAGAAAACTAAATTTCTGGGACATTGGAATATGGTTATAATATTAAAACATTTTCTTTTATTTTTCGTAAGGTAGTCCAATTACGGAAAGAACTACGGAAGCGAAAATTAGGCAAGGTAGTTGTGGACCGAGTTCGGAACGTGCAAGGTTAGTAGTGTAATGGTCGGGTTTTATTTTTTATGAAAATGAAACAATGACGCTCTATTTCCGAGATGATTACAAAGCGGATTTCTTTTTTTTTTAATTTCTGGTATTCACAGGGATTGCGTTACTCATAAGGATACACGGAATCAGCCAATATACATAAATGCTATTTATTGAAATTTAAGGAAAATCGAATCAATTGTTTGTCATTAACAGAGCCTGAGGACAATAGCTTGTTGAATCTCTCTTTTCTTTCACTCAATGGAATTAAGGAGCGTAACTTTCTTATTCAGTTATGTCAAAGCCTGCTGCTCGTGTGATTCCTATTAGAGTGAACTTTGAAATAATAATATCTGCAGTTCAATCTTTTTTCTACTGTAATAAGACTTGTTTAGAAAACAAATATTGAGTAAGGGATAGACAATGAGCAAGATGAGGGTTGAATGGAAGGTTGATTTTCAAATCAAAAATTCGGCAAATTGCGTTTTTGATAGAGTGCACAATTTGTTTTCCGTATGCCATTTTTAACGGAATTTGTCCTGGTCGAATAATTATGAGTATTGAAAAACATTATGGCCCAGCCTTTAATTAACTCATACAGTGGCACTTCCCATAACAACTGGCAAATTCGGAGTTTAGGGGTATCATTGTTCTTTGCGGGGGGTCGATCACTAACTACCATTTTCATGATCCCCTCTCAAAGAGCTGCATATTCCATTACCCTTTTATCACAAGCTGCATTATTCATGACCCCTTTTAGAGCACATTATTGTTTTGGTTTTAACACCCGGGACCCTCTACCCAGTAACAGGAATGGGAAGAAGTCATTTTATATAGTCTTCTCAAGAAACGCAGACAACACTGGAAACAGTCCTCTGAACTGTTTGTAGGCCCTGTAATACTAACATTATGTGGTTTAATAAAATATGAGTAACATTTAAACTTGAATAACCCAGGCAGAAAGAGATATGACTTAAAGCACTATCAGTGATTTGTTAATCAGGAAATCGAAAAAAAATCAAGATATTTGCATGTCTGTCACAAGAATGTATCCTAAACATCCCTACCAAATTATAAAGACCATAAGCGCCCTAAAAAGGGGTAATCGGACTTTTAGGTCATTAAACTTTAAGTCATTCTCACGAACGCTTACTACAACACGTAATTGAATTTGCCCCCCAAATTTTTTTTTTTCTTTCTTTTCTGACAATTCTTCAGTTGAAAAGTACTTATATCCAGGCTACAGACCGATTGTGACCTTGTTAAAAATATATATATAATGTTTTTTCAACGGTTTCTGTACCAGTTTTCCTGCGGAATCTGAATCCGGTGTGAGGCCAACGAAAACCTTGAGCAGTTTCACAGAAACGCAAAACAAAATGATGGGCCACCAAAACCCTAAAAACTCATATGTTATACTCAAAGTTGTAATTTTTTGGCCTGTCCAGTCAAAACACGCCATTGTTACCAATTAAAGTATGATTCATTAACCGACTAATTTAGAGATTTAATATGGCCGCCAATACAAAGCATCTGATATTTATCTACTTTTTGACCGTAGAATGGTAACTTGGTATATATACCCATGCTTTAGCAATCAATATATTAATAAAAACATAGGAATAGCTTTCAACAATTTGAATAATCCAATCAAATCAATAAACCATTCAAGATGGCTCCAAAATGGCAATAATTAATTACTAAAATCAAAACCCAAAATCCAAGAGCTCTGCCATGTTTTGCTGTATCTCACGATAACCTCATTCAAAGCAATTTACATATCATAACATAATCAAAGTGAATGATATACAAGAATGCACTCTAGATAGGCGTTCAATATGGCTGCAAATGTCACTCAGTAAAGGTCATATTCTTTACGCTATAGGCTAAAATCTATATTTTGTGGTTTTTAGGTAGGTTTATACTTCCAAAATCCCAGTAAGCTATCTTAAGTGTCCTTTGGGTCGTTATTCATCACATATCCCAATGTGGATGTCAACGGACGCCCAAAACCTGCAAAAACAAAGAACATATTATCTCTAGGACTATTGGTGATCGGATTTTCGCGGACGCCGTGTTGTATAAATGCCATTTCCAGCCATATTAGCGACCCTTCTTGGATGGCATCTTACATGCATCGATCCCTCTAATACCTAATGCGTGTAAAAAAACCCTTGGTTGATGACTTACAGTGAGATACAAAACATTGCAGTAGTAGTTAGACACAGCTACAATTATAGCCATATTAAAGTATCGGAAGCCATCTTGGAACCTATAATGAAGGAATTATAATCACATTTAAAAAAAATATTCTCATGGTTTAATTAATTCTGACTGCAAAACAACAGGATAGATACAAACTACCAACTGCAGTCAAAAGTAGTTCACGATCAGACATTTTATTGACGTCCATATTGAATTCATTGAGTACGTGGTTACAGAATCATTGTTAATTGGTCAAAATGAGATTGTTTTACCCGGGACACACCTGAAAATGATACAACTTTTTTTCGCAGCCTGCAACCAAGAGATTGTCGCAATATCTTTGTGTCGTTGGTGAGCACCTTTTGGTAGTGATTTTGTTGCGCGTTTCGACCCCATATACCACACTGCTCTCCCACCCCACTTGGCTTGCTCGTGTTGTGCCATCCTAGTCGGATGTCTAGCACTGTACCAGCCATCAATATAAATCGTGGCCGTATCAGCCAACCGTTGTAATCCTTTTCACACTCTTTTTTTTCATCTACTCTAATTCTCAACCTCATACAAACACGGATTGTGTATTTATGTGCAAGTAGCAATGTGACTGTATTGTGTCAGCTCTGCGCCACCCTCATTAGTAAGAGCAATAACTGCAGACACTAGATATCTGCCACCACCTCGTAACGACTATTTATACCCAAATTGTTTTGCTATTACCGCACATCTATCTATGAACAAAGACCGTCATGCTAGGTTCTTTAAGGGTCACATAGCTCGCAGAGTTGGTCAATGGTAATTAAGGTGTCCGTCCTAGTTTAGTGACTGCTACCCATGAGTTGTGATCTTCCATATAGCAATGCAACTTACTTTTTAGGACTCCACTGTTTTTCAGTAATAAATAACTAAGCGACACCGTATGATCTTGTGCCGCCATCCACTGCCGACAGGAAGTTCATGAGAAGCAACGACTTGTCCGACGTCTCTCTTATGTCCAACTCGTGGCTATTAGTCGCCCCGCCGATACGATGTTCGGGATCCCCGCCGGACTACTAAAATGGTCTCACTTGAGCGAGTGATTCTTTGTCTTGCTCAGACACCTACCTCGTCTTGCCAGTTATGTTACGTGACGAAATTACATTTGTTAATTCCCCTGGAACAACTTCGGGAACTCAGTATCTTTTTTCGGGGTTAGATGAGAACTAGCCAAATTTGGTATATTGTAGGAGGGCGAAATCCCCTATCACCCAGTACATTCATCAGCCCCCAGGGTCTTCCCCTGGGCTGTCAGGGTAGGTAGGGGAAAGAAAAAAAGGTCAAAATTGCAAAAAATGTCAAAAATTTGGCCATATTGTGTACAATTATCTGGAGTTCCGTACGAGCTACGATGATGTAACTTGTGGAAAGAAGCGGGTTGATGAGTTCTCGAACCTGATAGACTTTGGGTGGTGTAAAAGATGCTAATTAAGTATCTAATTTGCCATAATTTATTGAACATTTTCCCGCAAGGCTTGTGTACAAGTTTTCTGGAGTCTCCGTAAACGTATAATGATGGAACTTGGTGGAAGGAGAGGAAGCGGGCTGAGGAGTTCTGGACCCTGATAAGATTTTGGGCACATTTCGGCAAATTAATAGGCAATGAGCTAATTAATATGCAAAATCAGCGTCGTAATTGCTGGTGGGGTAGGCAAAGTATACCACAATAAAGGTGTGTGTGTGTGTGTACGTGTGTACGGGTGTGTGTACGTGCGTTTTGCGCGCGCGCGCGCGGTGTGGTGTTACAATGTATATATATTTATCGTACGGAAGTATAGATACAACAAATTCGTGTGTTGTGGGGGAGGAGGGCCAGGGACATGATGGGTATCGCCTGGAATGTTTTAGAACAGGGAATTTTATTATAAATCATTGTTATCATAGTTCTGAAAACCATCGAAGAGTTGATAGTTTTCGTTACATGATATACTCCCCAATCTGATTGATAATTCCAGGAAAGAATTCAGGGAAGTGTTTATAAGACTGTTAGAACAAGGCTTTACTCTGCGGCCCTAGTATTGTAGGTCAGTTGCGACGTTATTCAAACAAATGATGAGGAGAACTTGCGGTTGAGTGTGACTTTTTAAACAGATTCGGAAAACTTCTCAACACGGCATTACAAGAGCAAAGTCTTACGTGTAGTATTGGCGATCCAAACGGGAGTGCTCTGTGGGCAATTGCAGTAAAGTGTGGGAAGTTGTGAAAGAATGCCAGAGAAATCGAAGTCTTTTTCCAACAAGGCTTTATCGAAGATATCAAAAGAGACCATATTGGAAGAAATGCGAGATCGGCGACCTTTACGGTTTTGTGCTATCGCCCACCAATACCCAACCCGAAAGAGAGCATGTTTTTACACGTCAGCAGTCGGATTCCGGTTCATCGAGTGTAAAAAGACCAACGTTTAGTCGGAGCATGTCCCAAGAAACCTCAACGAAACCCCTGCAGTTCCGAAGAAAATGAGGACTATCCTCTGCAGATGAATTGGAATTGAATGATTTAATTATCTACAAACAATATCAAAATCCTAGAGGGATTGAAAAGAATATGGGAATTGTGAAGAAGATGATCGATGGAAGAAGGCGAATCGGTTTGATTGAAAGAGATGAATCGGTGAATATGAAGCGGTTTTAGTGTTTGAAGCAACTGAGGACAGAGTAACGATGATGGGCGTTTAAGTCCTGCCTATGCTAGTGATTCTTCCGATAACCAATAATTAATGAGATGAATTTAGCAGCACAAGCGACAAATGGAAGCTCCTCGGTTTCTCCGCTTTAAAGAAGAGAAGTACCCAAGCGATATACAGGGAATGTATCTTCTCTATTGAGCACGGGTCTCATTGTAAAGCAGGAAAACAATGAGCAGTGAAAAATGAAAAATGCGAAGTGATAACCATTCATGGGATATCGAGGTTGGGCCGTTGGACGGAGACTTGGTTGTGGTTGAAATTTTGCGGATGAATTTGAAAGTGAAGAATAGAGGGGGCAAAAATACACCAAAGAAGAAAAGTAAGGTACGGTAAAGTTATTGAGATTATTCAGGAACAAGACGTCAAGGGAAAGGAAACAACAAAAAAAGAAAAGTGTTTGCGTACTAGATTCACACAAGGCCAACGTAATGTAACCGATAAATCGTGACTTGGCCGAAAGATCATTTTTCTGATGACGAACATCGCTTGCCCTGACACTCGTTTACAGGCACCGTGGCGGTTCCAATTCACAAAATGCGTGGCAATATTCAATATGAAAATGTTTCAAAAAAATGCACGTGAAAGAAGCTGTTTGTGGTTGAATGGATGGTTGGGATACTGAGGCCCCGTACCCGATTGGTACGGAATAGTTTACCACATGTATTACCTCCAGGGGGTGACAACAAGAAGATGGTGTAGGAATACTGACACTCATACATGAAATAGAGATGATGACCGTGCAATAAGCGCGAAGATAATCAGATCCACAGTACATTGCAAATGTTCATCAAAGACAAAGCTAACCGCATGGATCTTCGAAAAAGCTTGGTGGTGTTTACGATGGATACAGAAGGAGCGATATGTTTTGATTGTGATGCTTAGTGGTACAATGGATGATGATAAAGTCGGTGGTTGGAGTCCACATTGCCGATGTATCGTTTTATGTTCCCCGCCGAGGAAAATCAAGTTGACAAAATAGCAAGGCAGAGGGGTACTACAATTTACTTGCATTCACAAAAGCGACTCATATGCTACCTAGCTCCGTCAGAAATATGTGTTAGTTTAAGCGCTAATCAAGACCGTCTAGCTCTGTCGGTGTTCTTCAATATGAACAAGGATGGTAAACCTATGATCACGAGTTCGCCGCACAATCATACGTTCACAGCGAAACTGACGTAACGATGTGCAGGGACAGTATACTCGAATCGTCAGGAAAATAACGGACCCTTTAGCCCACACACTAACTTCCTCCAGGAACTAGTAACCAAACAGAAGCCACCACCGAATGAAAATTTCAACACATGATATTAAGGGCCTTTAAAGACATAGGGAAAGAGATGATGAACTTTAACCAACATGGCCTTGTAGCGAAGCAGCTTATCAAAGCTCTTCCAGACAGTACACCTCTCCGAGTTACACGATCGCTTGATACCACCATAACAAAAGCAAACTAAGGAAAAAACTGAAATTCAGAAACGTCTGGGTATAAAAAACTTCGGCTCTAAAGAAACATAATAGAAAACGCTGAAGAAGATTTTTACCCGCAGAAAACGATATGTGCGACGAGATATTCCCCATATACTTCTCTTCAGGACAAGTGGATAGAGATGTATGATTTCATTACCAAACAAACTTGTTAAGTATTACGACTCGAAGAGTGGCAGGGATTTGTACAACGAGGTTTTCTCACAAGAGGGTTACCCTCAGTCGAACTTATAGACTTAATGAATTCTTATCCTTCAGGGTCCAAAGCTGAGTATTCGTGTTCTGAAAAAGATCTTAAATTGTCAACAACGTCGATTTTTCCCCGTCACTGTATACGTCATTTACCTCACCGATTCGATGCTATTTTGACATAGCTACTCATAGACAACTGCGCGACAGTAGTGTGGGGAGGAATACCATACACGGCTAAAGAATCCATTACATTCCACCATGCAACAGCCATCTGCTTTTTTTTTTTCAAAAATGGCAGAGATATACAGAGGAAAAAACCGCCCCCGCCCCCCGCACTCAAACTGGTACTCAGATACAGAAAAATCCTCTTCCTGTTTACAGCATTGTAACGAAAACATCTGGCGCATCTTTGGAATAGGTTTCGGACACGAGAAACCAATATGAAGCCTTGCAGTGTTTGTGACCAATTAAAGTATGATTCATTAACCGCCTAATTAGAGATTTACTATCTGGCCGCCAATACAACAAAGAATTGATATTATCTACTTTGACAGTAGATAGAATGGTTAACCTTGGTATAATATACCAATGCTTTAGCAATCAATAGATTAATTAAAAAACCATTAGGAATAGCTTTCAAAAATTTGATAATCAATAAAATTCAATAAACCCATTCAAGAGGGCTCCAAAATGGCCAAAATTTAATTAATACATCAAGAGCTGCCATGTTTTGTGTATATCACATACTCATTCAAAAGCAATTTAAATATCATAACATAATCAAAGTGATTGTTATACAGATGGCTCATAGAAGGCGTTCAATATGGACTGCAAATGTTCATCAGTTAAAGTCAGTAATTATTTACCGCTATGGCTCAAGAATATATTTTGTTGGTTTTTAGTTAGGTTATCACTTCCAAAAATCCCAGTAAGCATCTTAAGGTCTTTGCGGTCGTTATTCATCCCATCTCCCAATATGGCTGCCAATGACGCCCAAAACTGCAAAAAAACAGGACGAAACATCTGATCTCTGACTATTGGTGATCGATTTTCGCGCCTTAGTAAATGACATTCCAGCCATATTAGCTACCCATCTTGGATGGCCATCGACATGTATCTATTGCTCTGATTACCTAATGATTGTGTACATTGGTCTGATTGACTTACAGTGAGATACACAAACATTACAGTAGTGTAGGTTAGACAAGCATCAATTATAGCCATATTAAAGTATCGGAAGCCTCTGGACCTATAATGAAGGAATTATAATCACGTTTTAAAAAAAATTATTTCTCATGGTTTTTAATTAATTTCTTGACTGCCAACAAAAAAAAACAGGATAGATACCAAATTACCAAACCTGCAGTCAAAAGTAGTTCACGATCGAGACACTTTATTGTATTGACGGCCAAATTGAATTCATTGATTACGTGTTACAGAATCAATGTTAATTGTTAATAACATGTAATTTAAGTGTTCAAATTCTTTAAAAATTACAAAACTTTTGAACGGTGAACTAAGAGATGACATTTGTGCTTTGGTGGCCATTTTGATTTTGCGTTTCTACAACAATGCTCAAGGTTGCTAGTCTGGCATCCATCGGATACGAATCAAGCACAAAAAAAACTGGTCTAGGAAAGAAAACGTTGAAAAACATTATATTATATAATTAATCTAAACAAGGTTGATTATTAGTATCAATGAATCTGTAGCTTCTGGCCTTTACGAGAATATCGCAGACTTCTACTTCCTTTTAAGCTATTTACAAAATTTGAATATTTTTCTTTTTTTGATTTTTTAGCAAATCGCTGCTAGTGTCTTTAAGTGTAATAGCTCTGCAGAGTGCATCATGACACTGTACGTACTACTTTTATGCTTTAATCGCTTTTGTGACCCCGATAGCTGCCATAATTTTACGGACTCCCCGTTTTTTCATTTGTAAAAAAACTATGACCACAGATATTTGGGAACCATGCCGACGGAAATGAGAGCCCCTTTTCGACTCTCTTATTTAATGACGTTATGGTTCCCGCCGAACGAACAGTAGGAGGGGACAAAAAAATGGGCTCCGTCCGTTGTATGTCCATATGTATGTCCGTCCGTATGTCCGTGATCTGATAAAAATGTTAACCTGGACATATTGGGCATATCTTTTTTTCTGGGTTAGATAGGACTAGCCAAAAATGTGCGTATATGTATGAGGGGAAATCCCCTACTCACAATTGTAATTCATTCCCCAGGGGTCTCCTGGGTCTGTCGGGGGTAGGGGAAAAGACAAAAAAAGGTCAAATTGCAAGAAAATGTCAACATTTGGCCATTATTGTGTTACAATTTTTTATCTGGAGTTCCGTATGCGCTACGATGATTTGTAACTTGGTGAACAGAAGCGGGTTGATGAGAGTTCTCGACCTGATTAGGACGTGGAGGTGTAAAATATGTAATTAACGTATCTAAATTTGCATAATTTATGAAAATTTTCCCGGCAACAGGCTTGTGTACAAGTTTTCTGGAGTTCCGTAGACGTATAATGATGTAAACTTGGTGGAAGGAAGCGGGGCTTGAGGAGTTCTTGACCTGATTAGATTTTTGGGACACATTTCGGCAACTTAAATATGCAAATGAGCTAATTAATATGCAAAATCAGCGTAATTGTGGTGGGGTAGACAGAATCTACCACAATTAAAGGTTGTGTGTGTGATGTTGTGTACGGTGGTACGGTGGATGTCTACGTGCGTGCGCTGCGCGCGCGCGAGTGTGTGTGTACACTTGTAATCTATTATCGTCGGAAGTATAGATACAAACAAATTCGGCTTGTGTGGGGGAGGAGGGCCCAGGGACAATATGGGTATCGCCTGGAAATTGTTTAGAACATGGGATTTTTATTATAAATCATTGTATTAAGGTCTGAAAACCATAGTAAGGATAGTTGATAGTTTTAGTACATTGATATACTCCCATATTCTGATTGATCATTCCAGGAAGGAATTCCGGGCCAGTGTTTATAAGCACGTTAGAACAAGGGATACTCTGGCCCAGTATTGAAGTCAGTTGCGACGTATTCAACAAATGCTGAGGAGAACTTGCGGTTGAGTGTGAAATTTTAACAGATGCGAAACTTTTTCTCACCACGGGCATTTACAGAGAGCAAGTCTTACGTGTGTAGTTATTGGCGATCCAACCGGTGCGATGTCGTGGGCCATGGCAGTCAAGTGTGGGAAGCTGTTGTAAAAGAATGCCAGAGAAATGAAAGTCTTTCCCAAAAGGCTATTATTCGAAGATTCAAAAGATACATATTGGCCAGAACAGAAATGCGAGATCTGCGACCTTTACGGTTGCTATCGCCCACCAATACCCAACCCGAAAGAGAGCTGCTTTTACACGTCAGCAATCGGATTCCGGTTAATCGAGTGTAAAAAGACCAACGTTTAGTCGGAGCATGTCCCAAGAAACCTCAACGAAACCATGCAGTTCCGAGAAGAAGAAGATATTCCTCTGCAGATGATTTAGAATTGAATGATTTAATATTACAACAATATCCAAAATCCGAGAGTGATTTGAAAGAATATGACTGGTGATGTGAAGAAGATGAATCGATGAAAAGAAGGCGACGAATGGTGAAAGGAGATAGGAATCCGGTGAATGAAGATGTTTTAGTGTTTGAGCAACTGAGGACAGTAACGATGATTGGGCGTTAAGTCCATACCTATGCTTAGTAGTGATTCTTCGATAAACCAACCAAATTAATTAATGAAGCTGAATTTTAGCAGGCACAAGCAGACAAATGGAAGTCCCGAAGTTTCCTCCTGCTTTAAGAAGAGAAAGTACCCAAGCGATATACCGGAAATGTATCTTCTCTATTGAGGCAAGGGTAATGTAAAGCAGAAAACAGAGAGTGAAAAATAATGAAAAAGCGAAGTGATAACCATTCGATGGGGTCTCGAGGTTGGCGTAGGGGAGGGGACTGGTTGTGGTTGAAATTTGCAGGAGAAATTTGAAAGGGAAGAAAAGAATAGAGGGGGCAAAAAAATACACCAAGAAAAAGTAAGGTACGGTAAAGGTATTGAGATTTTACTCAACAAGACCGTCAAGGGAAAGAAAATTGTTTGCGTACTAGATTCACACAGGCCACGTAATGGGTGTTGGGAGGATACCGATAAATCGTGCTTGGCCGAAGATTCATTTTTTTCTGATGACGAACAATCGCTTGCCCGACACTAGTTTACCAGGCACGATGTCGGTTTCCAATTCAATGTGGCAATATTTCAATATGAAACTGTTTCCAAACATGAACGTGGAAAAGAAGCTGTTTGGGTTGAATGGCTATGGTTGGGATACTGAGCCACGTACCCGATTGGTAAGGAATAGTTACAAAAATGTATTACCTCCAGGTGACACCAAGAAGCTGTTGTAGGATACGAAACCTCATACATGAAATAGGAGATGATGAAACTTGCACTAAGAGCGAAAATAATCAGATCAACAGTTACATTGCAAATATGTTATCAAAGACGCAAAGGCTAACCGCTTGGATGGATCTTCGAAAAGCTTGGTGGTGTTACGAGGAGACAGAAGGAGCGATTATGTTTTGATGATGATCTTAGGTACAATGGCATGTGATAAAGCCGGGTGGAGTCCACATGCCGAGTATCGTTTTATGTTCCCCCGAGGAAATCAATGTTGACAAAATAGCAGAGGCAGAGGGGGTAATACATTTACTATGCATTAACAAAGCTATCATATGCTACACCTAGCTACATCAGAATATGTGTATAGTTTACCGCGCTAATCAAGACCGTCTAGCTCTGTCGGTTGTTCTTCAATATGAACATGGATGGTAAATCCTACTGATCACGATCGCCGCAAATCATCGTTCAAAGCGGACAACTGGACGACGATGTGCAGACCAGATATACTCGAATCGTCAGGAAATAAGGACCCTTTAGCACACACTTAAAATTCCTTCCAGGAACTAGATACCAACAGCGACGCCAACGAATGAAAAATCAACACATGATATTAAGGATAACGGACATCATAGTGGAAGAGATGATGACTTTACTAAACCAACATGGCTGTAGCAGAGCAGCTTATCAAAGCTCTTCCAGACAGTACACCTCTCCGAGTTACACGATCACTCGATACCATCATAAACAAAAAGCCAAACAAGAAAAAGAAAACATGAAATTCAGACCGTCTGGTAAAACACCTTTCGGCTCTAAGAAATAATAGAAAACGCTGAAGATGAAGAAGGAATTTTTTACCCGCAGGAAAAAACGATGATGTGCGACGAGATATTCCCCATATACGTCTCTTCAGAGACAAGTGGATAGAGAGATGTTTGATTTCATTACCAAAACACAAGTAAGTATATGGACGGAAGAGTGGCAGGATTTTTACAACGAGTTTTCTCACAAGAGGGTTACCTAAGTTAGACTTAATGAATTCGTCCTTCGGCGTCCAAAAGCTTGGCTATTTCGTGTTCTGAAAAAGACTTCAAATTGTCAAAAACACGGTCGATTTCACCGTCAACTGTATACGTTCATTTACATCACCGATCGATGCTATTTGACATAGTACTCACAGGACAATGAGCGCAGATTAGTGTGGGGAGAAAAGAACAATACCATACACGGCTAAGAAATCCACTTCAGATGCCACCATGGCAACGACATCTGCTCAATGGCAGAGATATACAGAGGAAAAAACCGCCGCACTCAAAAACTGGAACCTCCAGATACAGAAAATCCTATTCGTTACAGCAATTTTCACATAAACATCTGGCGCATCTTTGGAATTAGGCTTCGGACACGAGGGAAAAACCAATATGACGCCTTGCAGGTGTTTGGATTAGGAGTTCATATTTTGAAGCTCCATTTTACAAACCACAAACAAAAGAGGCGACGTCATCCCTTATTGGAAGGAGCGCATTTAAACACAATGCAAGGATTGGATGGCCCAGAACATCAGAGCTGAACGTATTATTTGCTCTGCAAATAGAAATACAGAGGTAGAACCTAAAGGAGATGGATATAGCGGTACGAATACCATTCAGGAAATGGCTTGAATTTGCTTGACAACAACAAAAAGGGGGACGGGGAGGAGGAGGGAGGAGGAAACGGAATAGAAATGGTATTGCAAACTTATGAAGGAAATAAATAAAGGACTACGTTGAAGGACATTCACAAAATTCACCATGCTCTGCAAAGCAAAAGCGGGTGTGAGCTGTTGACGCGGTTTGTGACATAAACCCAGGTATTACGTCGATTTCAAACGCCCTTTGAAATCGGTGTGATATGGTCACTTGCAGCTACATACTGCCTGGCATAAGGCCATGCTTCGCCACAGCTTCAATATTCAAACATCACCAGAATATCCACTTTTGCTGTGAACATCGGACAAATGCAGTGGAATCGTTTTCAGAGGTTGCAACCAGAAACCCAACGTTGAAGACGATCGAAAAGTTACCGTAGGAAATGGATCCAATTCTTCCAAATGGTAGAATCTTCAATGCTGTCAAACAATGAAACTTCTTGATCCAAAAGGTCAAATCGATTGGAATGGCCAAATCAATACAGTCTCTAGTGGCTTCTTTTACCTTATGTATTCCTTCTGCATAAAAAGGCACACGCTCAGTTGATGAAACGACCGAAGAACCAGTGTCGCCTTGTTTTTTATGCAAACGCTATTCCAACAGAATGTTACAGCGGTTCATTGCCTTGCACGAATGTGTCTTGTTACAAAAGGCAAAATCAAAAAAAGAAGGGAGAGAACGAGGGACAGCGGGCAATCGAAGATGGTTATCCCATGGGCTTGTCAGAGAGATATCAACGTCGAGAGGAATGCAGACCCTACGATCGAAGACACAATGTACAGTTACTTTTCGAAACTCACATTGTTCTTCATCTTTATCAAGCGGTAAGGGAGCAATTGAAAAAGGAAGAATATGCACAGTAGAAGTCATTCCGAAAACCAACCCTGATAGGTAAGAAACATGATAGTCGGGTCATTTGGGCAATTCCGTGACAGTGGAGAGCAGAGCATCATTTCTCAGTGGATTTGTATTCTATGAAGTTAATGAACCAATTTAGCGGGGGTGCCCCTCCGAGAAAGTGTGGGCGGAATCCAGGCGGGGAAAATTCATAATACGGGGTAAGAAATGAAAATGCTTGGATTGCTTTTACACCTAAACCAAAGTGTCTGCTCTGTTACAAGGATTAAAAAGGATTAGTTTGTACTACCACGAGGTATGGCTACCGGGGTATAAGACAAAAATTCGTAAAAATGTCACAAGGTTATCACCAAAGGTTAAATCTTTAAATATTGAAACCGATTTCTTAACATGGCCTAACGTGTTTAACCTTTCCACAGGGAGTGCGACAAAGGAGTGCACTCTCATTGTATTTTGTTAATCGAAGGTAAAGACAAATCAAGGGCAACCCCTTGAACCTCTATTGATTCTCCGAATGTTACAAATATGCTAGCTGGTTCTGCAAATGTTTTTGTTGGCGTAATTCTGAGGAAAGATATATGAACAATTGGAGCCCATTTTTTGAAGAGGAAATCGGAGCAATTTTAAGATTTAACCTTCGTGATGAACTTGACATTTGACGATTTTTGTGGTGATAATCTCCATAACCATAAGTAGTAAGTAGTACAAAACTAATCTTTTTTTAATCCTGTAATGTAACAAGACAAACACCTTTGGTAATTTACAGCAGTCCAAGCATTCTTCATTTGTGCCCCTGTATTATGAATTCTCCCCCCTCCTGGATTCCGCCCACAATTTAACGAGGGGCACCCCCACTAAATGTGTTCATTACGTTCAGAGAAGAACAACAAAAAAAGAAAAGTGTTTGCGTACTAGATTCACACAAGGCCAACGTAATGTAACCGATAAATCGTGACTTGGCCGAAAGATCATTTTTCTGATGACGAACATCGCTTGCCCTGACACTCGTTTACAGGCACCGTGGCGGTTCCAATTCACAAAATGCGTGGCAATATTCAATATGAAAATGTTTCAAAAAAATGCACGTGAAAGAAGCTGTTTGTGGTTGAATGGATGGTTGGGATACTGAGGCCCCGTACCCGATTGGTACGGAATAGTTTACCACATGTATTACCTCCAGGGGGTGACAACAAGAAGATGGTGTAGGAATACTGACACTCATACATGAAATAGAGATGATGACCGTGCAATAAGCGCGAAGATAATCAGATCCACAGTACATTGCAAATGTTCATCAAAGACAAAGCTAACCGCATGGATCTTCGAAAAAGCTTGGTGGTGTTTACGATGGATACAGAAGGAGCGATATGTTTTGATTGTGATGCTTAGTGGTACAATGGATGATGATAAAGTCGGTGGTTGGAGTCCACATTGCCGATGTATCGTTTTATGTTCCCCGCCGAGGAAAATCAAGTTGACAAAATAGCAAGGCAGAGGGGTACTACAATTTACTTGCATTCACAAAAGCGACTCATATGCTACCTAGCTCCGTCAGAAATATGTGTTAGTTTAAGCGCTAATCAAGACCGTCTAGCTCTGTCGGTGTTCTTCAATATGAACAAGGATGGTAAACCTATGATCACGAGTTCGCCGCACAATCATACGTTCACAGCGAAACTGACGTAACGATGTGCAGGGACAGTATACTCGAATCGTCAGGAAAATAACGGACCCTTTAGCCCACACACTAACTTCCTCCAGGAACTAGTAACCAAACAGAAGCCACCACCGAATGAAAATTTCAACACATGATATTAAGGGCCTTTAAAGACATAGGGAAAGAGATGATGAACTTTAACCAACATGGCCTTGTAGCGAAGCAGCTTATCAAAGCTCTTCCAGACAGTACACCTCTCCGAGTTACACGATCGCTTGATACCACCATAACAAAAGCAAACTAAGGAAAAAACTGAAATTCAGAAACGTCTGGGTATAAAAAACTTCGGCTCTAAAGAAACATAATAGAAAACGCTGAAGAAGATTTTTACCCGCAGAAAACGATATGTGCGACGAGATATTCCCCATATACTTCTCTTCAGGACAAGTGGATAGAGATGTATGATTTCATTACCAAACAAACTTGTTAAGTATTACGACTCGAAGAGTGGCAGGGATTTGTACAACGAGGTTTTCTCACAAGAGGGTTACCCTCAGTCGAACTTATAGACTTAATGAATTCTTATCCTTCAGGGTCCAAAGCTGAGTATTCGTGTTCTGAAAAAGATCTTAAATTGTCAACAACGTCGATTTTTCCCCGTCACTGTATACGTCATTTACCTCACCGATTCGATGCTATTTTGACATAGCTACTCATAGACAACTGCGCGACAGTAGTGTGGGGAGGAATACCATACACGGCTAAAGAATCCATTACATTCCACCATGCAACAGCCATCTGCTTTTTTTTTTTCAAAAATGGCAGAGATATACAGAGGAAAAAACCGCCCCCGCCCCCCGCACTCAAACTGGTACTCAGATACAGAAAAATCCTCTTCCTGTTTACAGCATTGTAACGAAAACATCTGGCGCATCTTTGGAATAGGTTTCGGACACGAGAAACCAATATGAAGCCTTGCAGTGTTTGGATCTAGGAGTTCATATTTGAAGCCATTTTACAAACCAAACAAAGATGGCGAATGTCATCCTTACTGGAAGGCGGAAGCGCATATTACAACACAATGCAAGGATTTGGATGGCCCAGACATCAGAGCTAACGAATTGCTTTTGCCAAATAGAAATAAGAGGGTAGATAGAACTTTAAGGAATGGAGTAGCGGTACGAATACCATTCAGGAAATGGTTCGTTTGAATGTGCTTGCCACAATCCAAAATGCGGAGGAAACGGCCAAATTAGAATGGTATTTGCAAACTTATGAAGGAAATAAAATTTAAGACTCGTGAAGGACATCACAAAACTTACCATTCTCTGAAAAAGAGGTGAGCTGTGAAATGAACGCGTGTGTGTGACACAACCCAGTATTACGTGGATTTCAACGAACTTTGAACATCGGTGATATTGTCACTTTGCAGCCTAAATACTGCTTGCATAAGGCATGCTTTCGCCCACAGCTTCAATTATTCACATCACCCAGAATATCCAACTTTTGTTGTGAACATCGGACACATGCAAGTGGAAATCGTTTTCAGAGGTTGCAACCAGAATACCAAACCGTAAACACTGTCAAAGTTACGTCAGAACATGGATCCCAATTCTTCAAATGGTAGCATCTTACACTGCTGTTTACAACAATGGAAACTTTCTTGATCCAAAAATGTCAAGATCGATTGGAAGTGGAAATCAAGACAGTCTTCCTAGTGACTCTTTACCTATGTAGTCCTCTGCATAATAATATTAAAAAGGGCACTTACGCCTTACAGTGGATGATGAAACGACCGTGAAAGAACCAGTGTCGCCGTGTTTTTTTGTTTGCCTACGCTTATTCCAAACATACATGTTCCAGCAGGTTTCAGGCCTGTGACGATGTTATGTACACAAAAGGCAAAATCCAAACAAAAGGCGAGGGAACAGCGGGCATTGACGATGGGTTATCCATGGGCTTGTCAGAGATAATCAAGTCGAGGGATATGCAGGACCGTTACGATCGAAGACACAATTACAGTACTTTTCGAAAAACTCAACATTGTTCTTCATCTTCTCCAAGACGGTCAGGGAGCAAAAGCCAATTAGAAAAAGGCAGATGACACAGTAGAAGTCATTCCGAAAACCAACCCTGATAGGTAAGAAACATGATAGTCGGGTTCATTTGGGGCAAATCCGTGACCGTGGAGAGCAGAGCATCATTTCTCAGGGATTTGTCTTATATGAAGGTTACTGAACAAATTTAGCGGGGGTGGCCCCTCGAGAAGTGTGGGCGGAATCCAGGGGGGAAAAATTTATAATACAGGGGTAAAAAATAAACCTTGCTTGGATTGATTTTAACAGGCTAACCAAAGTGTTCTTCTTGTTACAAGGATTAAAATAAGGTATAGTTGTACTACTACGAGGTATTGCTACCGGGGTATAAGACAAAATTCGTAAAATGTCAAAGGTTATCACCCAAGTTAAAATCTTGTTAAATATTGAACCGAAGGTTCTTTAAAAATGGCTCAAAGTGTTAACCTTTCCACAGGGATTGCGACAAAAGTAGTTGCACTCTCATTGTATTTGTTAATCGAGATAAATGAAAACAAGGTCAACCCCCTTGACCCTCTTGATCTCCGAATTTTAACAACATATGCTAGCTGGTGCCCAAAAATGTTTTTGTTGCAGTATCTGAGGAAAGAGAAGATGAACAATTGACCCTTTTTGAAAGAAATCGGAGCAATATTTAAGATTAACCTTTCGTTGAGACCTTTGACATTTGCCGATTTTTGTGGTATATCTCCATAACATAAGTAGTAAGTAGTACAAAATTACTTTGTTAATCCTTGTAACAAGACAAAACCACTTTGGTTAAATTGTTACAGCAGTCTCAAGAATTTTCCTCATTTTGACCCAGTATTGTGAATTTCCCCCTCCTGGACTCCGCCCACCTTTCACGAGGCGCCCCGGAACCACCACTAATGTTGCTTCATTAACGGTCAGAGAAGGACTAATCCACTGGAAATGATGCATGCCCTCTACGGTCACGGAATTGCCTCCAAATGACCCAACTATATACGAATTTAGGTATCATCGTAATTGGGGTTCTAGACATGGGGCGTGGCCCGCATACCTTGCATATAAGGGTTGCCAGTAAGCATCAATTTGATCTCGGTGTCTTCATAATTGGATGTGTGTGCTGTATACCCCACACTGCCTCACCATTAGGTTTCAGGCTTTGACGGTTCTCTTTATTCGGAGGAAACAGCAGGTAGCCTGAGTGGTAGGGCCAACACCATTCATTTGTCTTTGGCTCCTGCCAGGATATAACTTAGGAAGCCTGCTTATAACACCACATTTCAAACGAATCGATGCATTTGTTATCACATTTAGTTGGTGCCCAAGATTAACATCCATAGGTGGCAACCAATGAAGACAGTTGCCTAAGACAGTCGCAGTTTTAGTTTAGTCTGTTTTAGTGCCATACTAGACTATGGCACTTAAAAAAGTAATGAAGTGTGTCAATAATGAAATCATATTCATTTTGCCACGGGCGCCTCGAAGGAAACCATACAGGATAACAACGTCTATTCAGCGTTGATTACATCCTATGCTGAATATTAATGACCGACATCTGCAAACACAGGTAATGGTGGTAAGACTTTCGATAATAAATTAACGACATGAACAAGATAGAGCAGATTCTTATATAATATATAATTTCTCAACACGATACCACCAAGCCAAAAAAGAAAAAGCATGCTTTTCATTGAAAACATTATTCGGTTTGAAAATCTAGTTGAATAGGAAATCACCGTGAAAGACTATCCGAAAGTCTTTCGAAATGAAGATATTCGTCTTATTTGCCCAATTTTTTTAGCGGTAATATAACAGGGGATAAGAGATGAACAACCGCAAGATTTGAACCTGAGAGGAACAGGTTATAGTTACACCCAATTTCGATTTAGCGATTGTTCTTAAATTAAGTATTGTTGTTTCCCCTCCAACATATTGAAGCTCGAACTTCCTCTTGTGTCCCAAAAAGGAATGTTTTGCGCAAATAGTTTCATGAGGACTTATGTTACTTTTACAGGCTGGAATAGATCGGAAGCGATCAGGAGCTCGGCCACTTCAGCGTGACCCATGTTTTGTGCGCCCGCCCGTGCCAGGTTTGCCCAAACCCAAATCTTGCACAGAGGCAGCCATTTAACAAAAGCACAAATCAAGCCTTACTCTCATTCAAGTGGACACCAGTTAATCACCTATTCTTTATATAAGTATCTACGTCAAATTGTGATGAAATGAATGATCCTATTTGTCCATTAACATGTGTACTTTACCAAGTGTTTTCAACCATTGCTTCGGTTGTAGTTGTCGTCGTTGTTGGGTTTTGTTTCTTCTCTCGCTCTCTCTCTCTCTCGCTCTCTCATTGTCTCTTTCCTCATTTTGCATAAATTTATGCCCCATTGTCGCAAAAGGATTGGTCAGCCGATATTCATCTAGACTGGGATTTATCCTCGTGGCATTGAATGCAGTATGATGCTCATAATAAACTTTGTTTATCGATATATTGTTTTGTCATGGCTATAAGATTAGCACATTTTCTAAGTTTTGAACACACACGTAAAAAAAAAAAGAAAAGTTTTTTTAAAAAACTTTGTTTTGACTATATCGCAAATCGTCCTCGTTAGAAAAACTGCTTGTGGTTTTGGTCGTGTACGACCAGAAAATTCTAAATCATCATACTTAACACTTAAGTGCAAAAACACTTCTGCACTCCTTTTGTGTACATAGGGGGGATCCAAGTGGACCCCCCCTCCTGAAAACCACTTTGCCGTTGGAATTTTTTACCAAGACCCAGTCATTGATAATTTATGAACCTGTTAACCTAATCCCCCCACCAACACCCTTTGATTTGAGGATCAGAGAATTCCAGTCACTTTGCTACCCCATCCATGACACTGCATTCAACATATCCCATCGATATCCTGGGTCCATGACAGATGGTCTGAGCAATGGTCATCCTCTACTTTTGAACCTAAAGCCGGTTGTGGACAGCCCATCTAGCCAGCCCAAAGGCGGGACCTTGATAGGAAGCATGGGTCAACCTCAAACCGACTCAGACTGGCGTTGGTCGTACGTACAAAGACCTTCCTTCACATATCGGTGAACACTTTCACCAAACTGCGATTGTGGAGAGTCACAAACCATTTCGCCAACAATAGATTACTGTGAGGTCTACAAGTCCCAAAGAGGAATCAGCCTATCACCTGGATGAAATGAAACTAGCAGCTTGTTAAAGACGGAATCTTCACTTGTGATTTTGGACTTGCACTCACGAACAACGAGCAATGGATGGGTACATCACACTGACCACCAATAACATGAAAATGAAATCGGTTGTACAGATTTCAAAAATAACGGCCAAAAACCGATTTTTTGAAACGCACACCCAATTCCCACCCCAAAAAAATTAAAAAAAACCACTTTCCCGAAGGAACCTTTTCCATAATATTGCTCATAACAGTAGGCATCAATACACATTTACTTGCTGAAATAATTTATTTCCGGGCGCGATTTAATGATCAAACCAATTTTACGAAGCGCACCCCCCAAATGCTTTTTATGCTATGAGTATAAAACGCGCCAGGGCCGATTTGAATTTTTGTTCCACCAAAATTAGGCCAACTTAATTTTATCAAATTTTTACATAAAATCTGTCGTGGAAAAATAATTTAGCGTAAAATATGGCGCGCGTAAAAGGAAATCCTGGGTCTACATGGACCCCCCCCGCCCCTTATGCACTTTTAAGTGTTAATGTTTTTTTTTAAATGTTTAAACAACATTCGTCATATTGGCTCTTCATTCAGGTTAATCTAATACATTGGACGCATTTTAATAAGCAAAAAAAACCGGGTTCGAAAAACAATACGGCACTTCTTTCTGGAATTGGCCTTGTAAATCCCTAAATTGAACCTTTTTGGAACCTGGTATTGGTTTTAATATTATGAAGCTTCTGTTTCTACCGCATATTTCAATACTATACAGATTTCCATTTATTCATGAACAGAAACTTTTGATACGTGCGCTTATGTTTTGTTACTTGGTTTTATGGTTAGCTTATTTAGCACTGTTTTATAGGGTACGAATCCTTTATGTCGTCGTCCACGAACTTTTAAATAAGACATGATGTGATGCGGCGCCCGGTCAGCTTAGTCAGTTGAATAAAATCCTGACATCACCACCACAAGCCAAATATTTACCAATGACTTGCGGAGAAGGAGAAGACCTCTTTAAATATGTTATTGAAAATAAATATAAAAGGACTACCTTTATTGCATGTACTCTAAAAATGCTGCAAATGTCCTGAAAATTCAAAATGAGTTTTTGTGGTGTTTGATCTGTACCTTATCGAAAATGACTGTCACAACTTGCTTAAACAAACCTGACAATCTTGGACAAAGTAGTTGGCACACTTGTTGAAAAGTTGCTCTTTTGCCTTTGCATAATTCGACGACAATTTTTGAAGTAGGACATGGAACTTTTTGTATCAAGCTTTGAAGCTTTTGTTAGTCCATAACCTCCCCATTTCCCACGCAAATCCCATTTGAGTGAGTTCGGCGCACTGTGTTCAACGACACACCTTTCCTCAGCATTTTCACACAACTTGCACTGGTGTACCCATGGGGGCGCACCTTGCACTCCGACCTGATTTTACTATTTCCACCTAGCCGGTAAGAAACATGTTGCGCGTCGCTCTCTCTCACACTCTTTAACCTTTTGTCCACGATTGTAGTCATGATTGACCACCCTCTCCACCATTAGCAGAAGACATGTGCTTATCGTGCCCCTTAGGACCATTGACCTGTTTTCATAGATGAGGACAGATTATCCTGGATCCTACTCCATGCGTTAGGCCTCATTGTTGTTTGTAAAAACAATCCAAACAATGTTAATTTCGGGATCAGTTGTCTAAAACTAATCTACTCGTCTACGTGGTTCCATTTGAAAAAAGTCCTTCTGTCATTTTAAAGAAATACCATCATGTGAACTCTATGGATCGATTGACGGATGTCCTCTAAGTTTTCGTGGGTGATATTACTGACCCCGTTTGCTTTATGTAGTGAATTGTTAATGTACATTATTTAATTTTGGTTACTCCCAATTTCTTTTCAATCTTCAATGCAGTGAATATTTTTTTAGTTTATGATAAGTGCGATATAGCCTATTATGAACAACTTTCATTCATCCAACAAATGACGACAGTGAAAAATAATGAAACAAAGTTTAAGAAACCCAATAAAAACGGGATAATGCAAAGCCAACTGATAAATTCAACGGCTTGTCACCTTTGTCAATGTTTTTAAGAAAATCTATAAGTATGAATCATTTTGCTTTCATACTTTGTTCAAATATATTTACCACTTTTAAACACCTGTTTAAGATTAACCTGTGATCTTTATTGATCCTTTTCATTCTGAACATTTGCACCAATGAATAATTATATTTATGTCTTAATGATTTATTTACAACAGGCGGGCTGGCGTATGCAGTGATAGTGATTAGGGACCATGCTCTTGAGGCGAAAGGTCTCTACTTCAATCGCGTTAAAAGCCACTGCTCAGTTAGGTGTATGGTACATATGAAGATGCTGCGCTCAAATATGTCTTTGTTTGGTGACAAAAAAAATTATTAAGAGTTCTGCACTAGATTTCACTCGTAAGAGCGCTAGTTCACATAATCTTTTGGGGCATACCTCAATGCAGTAAAATGCATTGGGCATTTTCATTCTTGTACTTTAAAATCCTTCACAAATTATCGCTGAGGCGAGGTTGATGGTGAGAGAGGTAATGTATAATTTACCCGAATCACCTAATTTGTGTGTTATCATAGTTGTGCGATAAGCATTTAATCCGATGTTAATTTACTTTTTTTTTTTTTTTTTTTTTTTTTTTTTTTTTTTTTTTTTTTTTTTAAATAATTAACATATTCAAACATATTTCATGCGGGGTACGGATTACATGCCACTGTTTATTCATAATCAAGGGTATGTGTCAATACACAAGTGTTATTTACCTCCTTTGAGACTTTAAGGTATATGGAAATTATTGAATGTAGTATTTTTGTTTAGTTACCAAATAGATCAATTGTTTTGATCGTTATGTCATAATCGGGTCGGGGTTTCTTTTGATTATGTTATGAACGGTACGACATCACCAGGTGCCTTATATCGTATACCAGTTCATTCAGCTGAATAAACTAACGGCCAGATAGTTGTTGAATGAGGGGTAGTCGCTCAGGAGTACGTGTGCTATGGGGTGTGGGGTGGGGCCCGTCAAATAAATCCGTGGTTGAATCTGTTCGTGTGTAGGGGGTTTGGGGGGGTGTTGGGGGTTGCTTCAGCGGGGTTACGTTTGGAATAGGGGGGCATGCGCATGTTCAGTTTCGCTCTTCGTTTCTGTATTATTCAGTGTCTTTTAAAATCTTTACTAACCAATAATCACATTTCCGCACACCTATTTCATCGGGTATTCACAGTGTTTATATATATAATAATTAGTCAATAAGAACAGTTTTTGAAGATTCAAACATCTTTAAAGGGTATATTGTGATTGGTTACTCAGAGTTTATATCTCATTATATCCTGTAACATAGACACCATTTACACTCCCAAAGCATCTGTACGTGCGGGGACAACAGGGGTGGGGCAGCGCCACCAATTCCGTTGGGTGGTTCCGCATCGCTAATGGGCCGGCTATTCTTAGACTTCGCTAGCGTATGGTACCCCTGCAGCCAACGTTGTTTTAAATGCTCCTGCGATTAGCTGACAAGGAACTGAAAAAACAGGTTTCGCGGTACCTGGACTATCGCGAAGACGACGAATCAGGTGGTCGATCTGTTAGAACTGGGTTCCTGACAAAAAAACCCCTTATCTCACTAGTTTTTGTAAGCATGGCCTGTGGCATGACTTGACAGCAGCAATCGACAAAGTTGAGAGCCATCTATTAGTTAAGAATTCTTTTCACCGTAGTTTTCACCGTTATTTTTCGTCTTTCCAAATATAAAACCTATATTATAAACTAGTCACCTACCCCTAAAAAAATTAGTTAGGAAGATATTTTGTTGCGTTAATCGTTACGATAGGCCAAGTCATTTGCGCATCGTCCAGTGTACAAAATCCAAATCAACGCTATTTGACCGGTCCGAATCTGTTAACAAGTTGTTGTGTACGTTTCAGCCACTTGGGTAGACTTTTCATACAGAAGTCCCTTGATGCAAATGAGGTATTACAATTGATTCCGCCATGCCTTTAAGCGTTGTGCAGTAGCGCTTGACGGAATGAAATGCAATACCTCATTTGCATCAATGGGACGTCTATATGACATAACGTCTACCGCCACTGGGGGGGCACGTTTACCGTCGAAACTTTTGTAACTCCCTAGCGAGTGAAGATTTGATCAAGGTCAGGTCCGGGTGGCTCAAATTCCTTTCTGGACCGTAATTAACAATGGGCGCGCTGTTGCCAAGACGACACGTTGATGGTTGTAAGAAGCCAATCAGAGATCCTGTAAGAAGGTCGTGCTCAGGGATAAAGTCATACCCCCCCCCTTCCAAAAAGCACCATTATTGAATCCTTTTGAATGTATGTTCTCTTTTTTGAGAGTTCTCAAATTGGTTTGGTTCTTATCGTCTTCACAATTTCTTGCATTACTTTTAAAGGTTTAACCCTGAAACATTTCCTGGTTGGGAAAACCCTTCGAATAATACGAGAGCACAATCGAAGACAACACGTTCTTCCCACACACATTCATAAACCAACAGGAAAAATGGGAGCCCGGCAACTGACAGACAACGGCATTCTCACCATACGCTCTGCATCACCCTTATCATATATATCGAGAAGTAAATTTCCCCTAGCACTATAAAATCAAGGGCTCCTTGATCAAGATTGTGATCCACCTGAAAGCTTCTAACTACATATAAGGGGATTGGTAAAATGCCTGAGGTAACTTGAATATTTACAGGATGTGGTTAACGCAACAGTTATAAATAAAGGTGTCTGTAACTCAACGCGTATTGGATGGGGGTAGGTACTATGAACCATTGGCAAATCCTTGACAAAACACCGTCCTAGTCAAATTAAAAATTTGACTCCTATATCTTTCAAAGTGACAGTAATGCTAATTCCATTATAGACTTCTATAGTGAAAGTTGGCATTGAGTGCACCGTCATCATGAAAAGAAAATGCCAAAGGGAATTACAGCGATAAGGCAAGAAATCGAAAAATGTGAAATGCATGTGTTTACTTCATAAAATCAGGGATAAGAGTGGTGTACAAATCCATATGACTGCTTTAATTTATAATAAAAGTATTTGCGGAAATTTGTCATGATACGGCTCCCGCAACTCGACATACATGACATCGTCTCAAAATCGGTACTAAACAGCTGATTGGGTTTACCAACCATACAGAATGAACAAATATCAATAATGTTTTGTGTCAACTGTATTGGTGCACAATATCACGCTGAATAATCTGTCGATATTCAACGGAAAGCTTTTTTTGCGATCTCAAGTCGAATTTTTCTACGCACGATATAGAATGTACAGAATCAGATAAAAGTACTGCCTTGCGTTTATACCCTGATTTCAAGCCTACCACTTGCAGGTTATGTTCTCATATCCATGCCAGTAACAAAAATATAAAAAGATTAATTTTGATTTTTTTCTCTTTTTTTTTGGCGGATTAGCAATCGCTGCCTTTTGTCGTTGCGTTTTCTCATTCAATCTTTGGTACCCACAGTATATATATATATATCGATATATATATATATATATATCTATATATACTCTATATCTAGATATATATATATCTAGTCTATATACTTATATATAATATATATATATCTCTATATAGTCTTCAAAATGTTTGCACACCAATTCTTCAACACTAGATTTATATAATTTAAAAGTCAAAATAAATGGATTATAACACAAAAGGATAAATCACATTACTCTGCAGTTTCATTTATTCTCTTCAGATGCCTAATGTTTACAAAGAATTATCGCATAGTGTAAAAAAAAAAACGGCGTGTGCGCGTGGCTTTGATTTGTTTGCGCATTTTGCGTTTAAGTAGTACGCACGCGTATGTGCATTATACGTTACGCTCTCCGTCGTACTTGACAAAAAGTCTTTATTAAAGCTAATTAACACAACTTTTTTATAAACGGATTCAAACACTATGTTTTTGGTCTGAATATTTCAATTAAGCGACTCTCCATACAACGGCGCCCTTTCTTGTCATTATTGTGGAAACTTTTATATTGGAACTACGGATAATTGCTGCATACATTTATAATTTCTAGTCATTCGTCGATGGGTGTGTTGACTTACTCTGATTTGGCGTGTACTAGGATCTCGTATCTGTTGACTATCATAATGAATTGATAAGTGATGGTAAGTTGATCACCCGTTGTCCAATATAATGTTCCTGACAACCGCTGCATGTAATCACATAACAAGGTTTTTACTTGCAATTTAATGGTTTGTTTTTGCTTGAAATGACATCCGTTTTTAAATGTAAACTTAGAACACTCTTTTGTATGTGTTTACACTACCAAGCGTTTGTCTTTGCACATTTGGGCTTTAACCAACCTTTGCATTTGATAAAGCAGCTCTAGTTAGTAATCTTTTTAAGGTTTTGCGTTTTACGTCGCTCATTTATTACTTGTGTGCCATTTAAAACCTGAAACATTTTTACACTCTTTTTTACATAGTTGACTCTAATAATAACATTCAAACGATTAATTCTATAAACCAACCGATACTCACCATCCTGGCTTTAGCTCTGTCATACCCCTAACAATCTTAAAACCAACATTCCTTTCAAAAAACCTTGCGAGAAGGATTTGCTCAATCGTATCACGAAATGATATAAAACTTCAAGAGACGTGATAGCTTAAACAAAATGCTCTTAGGACAACATTACCCTCTTCAAGTGATAATGTAGGCATTGATAAAGCATGTTAGACTCAATCTAAAAGACCTCTTTATTACCGAAAACAAAAGCTGAACATATCAAAGCATCTTAACATTCGTTCACTCACACAACCCAAATAACTCCATATGCTAACAAAGAGTGATACAAATGTTTTAAGGTTTTAAATGGCACACCATTAATAATGAGCAGACTCAGACGCCAAACCTGAAAAGATTACTAACTAGAGCGCTTTTATAGGCAAATGGCAAAGGTTGGTAAAGCCAATGTGCAAAGACAACGCGTGTGTACTTTAACACACAAAGAGTGTTCTAAGTTTACATTTAAAAACATGGCATGTCATTTCAATAAAATTACCATGAATTGCAAAGTTAAACCCATTGTTTACTGTGATTACAACGTGCAGCTGTTGTCAGGAACATATATTGTACAACGGGTGATCCAACTTAAAACACGTAATCAAATATCATAAACAAACACAGATACGAATCCTAGTACCCAAATCAGACTACAGTGCCACACATCGACGAATGTACTAAAATTCTAAATGTATGCCAGCAATTTTATTCCGTAGTTGCAATTACAAAGTTCACAGTAATACAAGCAAAGCGCCTTTTATGGAATGTCCTTATTAAATATTCGACCAAAACTGTAATAGGTTTGAAATCGTTTTATAATATAAAACCACGTTTTTTTAATTTAGCTTATTAAAGAACGTTTTTGTCAATTACGACGGCGACTGCGGTATTACGTAGAATGCACATACGCGTGCGGACTAATTAAACGCAAATGCTAAACAAATCAAAGCCACGCGCACGCCGTACACTATAGGATAATTCTTTTGTAAACATTCGCATCTGAAGAGTATTAAATGAAACTGCAGTAATGTGATTTTCTTTGTTATAACTCCATTTATTTTGACTTTTAAATTAATATATGATATATATATATATATATATATATCGTCACGAATCTTTTCAAAAGGCCAATTCACACCAAATTCCCATTTTTCGGAATAAATATCCGGGCGATTGAAGTTTTCGAGAATTAGTGAACGTTGGCATAGCTAAAATTTGAAAACATTTTAGAAAATGATTTTATGTTGCATTGGAAACTTCTTCATTTTGAGCACGCTTTCCATTAACGTATCCTTTGTTTTCCTTCCTGTCAATTTAATTACAAAGTGACTGGTCTGGTATGCAAAAACTAAAAAACGTCTTATGTTCCTATGTCAAAGGAGACTAATGCACATTGAGCTGTTTTGGCGTACTCAAAAAGATTCGAATCGATCGCCTCAGACGGTGGTAATTAAACATGTTGACATCACTTTTGCCTGCCAGGGGCGCTATAAAAATGTCTATGCTTTTGCTATGATTGGTCTAAGGTGTCATTGTCTCCTTTACAGGCAAAATAAGTCCAAATAAAGATGGAAAAGAGGAATATGAGGTTCTCCAATTTTTTTTGTTTTGTATTAGAATTGATTTATCAATATTTAATACATATTTAAATATATAATACATCAAGCTATAAATATAGCAGTCTAATTGAATGGAAACCTGTCAAAGATGATTGTACGGGGTTTTTGTTGGCATAATTACAGAATTTTCGTGTAAAATTTATAGCATTTTTTTTTCCTTAAGCTTTAGTACTTATCGTATAATTGAAAATTCATAATGTACTATAATGTGTACATGTAATGTTGTTGACAACATCGGCCCACTGTGTAAGCTACACTAAAGACCTCGGCATAGCGTAATTCTCAGCGTTTGAAACCCTGGGCTTTGTGAATTATCATGACATAAAACTTCATAACGTTGAGTGGAAGAAGTTGTTATTTATCTGTTTTTTGCTGAAGATGTTATTTTGATACGTTTTGCAGAGTAAAAGGAATCAAGATCACTAGTTATTATCAAGAAGAAAGCTCTATCTACTATCATATTATATTGTATTAATTTACGAGGCGGTTTCGTTCGGTTCGAAAATCACTTTATTCTATGATCACACATACAAAACACGTGTTTATAATGAATACTGTATTTGCAGTACACTAAAAACTAAAAACACTCTTGACTCATATGGTATCTTTACATTTATAGTTGAAAGTGTTCAGTAGCTCCAACCTGCACTGAAAATAAATACAAGATTCATTTAGCTTATCATACTTCAGTAACGAAAACATAGGAAGAGTTATATCTGCAATTAGTGATAGGGTCAAATGACGTTTCTAAAACTCGTAAAAAATAAACGACTTCGAGTGCATATCAGAACAATTTGAAATGAAATTTAATATTCCCATAGGATTTATTTGAGTTTTGGTCCCCATCAAACAGATCATGGCCGTATATGTTTCACATTTGGAGTCACAGCACCTTAAGTAGTTTGCTGTTATACTGTTCTGTTGTTTTGAAAACTTTTATGAGTAAAAAACTAACCATTTTTAGGTTAAGAAGATGGCAGTTTGCCGGCAAGACTTCTGACGTTGTTGATTTCATTCAAATTGCCATTTTCTGATTATCAAAGGGGTATTTATTGAAATGAATGAGAATGAGAATTTTTCTCATGTTAAAACATCTTTCGTTATTGGAATTGGAAGGAAAATAATTCTTGTATCTACTCAAGAAAATTAAGTGTAATCGGGTTGGCATCAATTTATTGATAATTTCAATGAGTAATCTTTTAAGTTACCATAAATCATCGTATTTTAATGAATTGCTGAAAATGTTAATGATTTTTTCTACATGTACTCAAATTATTACGATATGCTCTTATTTAGTAAACACAGAGACAGTATCAAGGTAGTGAATTATAATCACCTAGGTTGCTGGAACTCAAAATAAAATCGAGGTATATTGGGAATATATGGAAGAAAGAAGAAAAACGAAAAAAATATTTTCATGTTTACCTATGTTTTACATTGCGTTATTGATCGCTTAACCCTCGTCGACCTAATGGAGGGGTGGGTAACCACCCCTTCCTCAATGTCCCCCCCCTCCCCCCCCTCCCGCCCCTCCTTCCCCCCCCCCCCCGGCTTTCTGAAACCACCCCCTTTTTGGTGCCAAATTTTAATGTAATTGTCAATTGACAAATTCCCTCCTTTCATTCCAAAACAACCATTCACCTGGGTATAGGAAAGATAAACGTGATAAGTGATCCACAAATAATGATGGTTGGGGGCCACCACCCTCCCCCTCCCCCTTCGGATAGATGACCACCATGCCTAAACAACACATGACAACACAGACCTTGATTTTGGTAACTTCCATAGATAGCTATGGTCTTCTCTTTCCACTGACACCAAATATACAACATGCTAGCATTACGGTCACCATGACGTCATAAAGTTCGCATGTCCAGCAAAAAAAGCCCAATTCCTAGACACATATATATCGTGAAGAATAGGGGAAATTCAAATTCGTTCGCCAAAAATCATAGGGTGTTTTGGTTCGCTAAAATTGCGAAAATCAATTTCCTCCCTATATTTCATTTTTTTCGCACTTTCCTCACATATGACGTCTAGTGACGTCATAATGGAGATGTTGGGACTTTAGTTTGATACAAATGGAAAGAAGAAAACTCTAAGCTATCCTTGGTAACCAAATTTACAGGAAATCGGATATTCAGTAACGGAAATCACAGGGGGGGGTGGTACCACCCCACCCCCCTTCGGCGTTCTGATTTAAAAAAATGGTCTCGGGTAGACGAGGGTTAATTTGGCTATAAATTAATCATATAAGTAATTTAAACTGTAGCCTAGCTAACTGGATCAAACCTGGAGACCCTCTGATATGAACCCAAATACCTAATAACCACGATACTATGCTTACCATACCTAGAACATTGAATTTATGATGTACATTATTTTTCCTTCAATTAATATATTGTAAATTACAATGACAAATATCATATACCAACACGTGAAAGGGTTTCACAAGAGGACTTTGTGAACTATCTATAAAAAAAATTGACGTGAAATATAGGTTACTACTACATTAGTGCTTGTTTATGTCTTTCTGGGTTACAGATTATCTTGTTTGTTATAACAAACTTGAATTACCAACTTAGCTGATTGAATCTTTTACTTTATTACAACTTCAACACATCAATTAATTTGCAAGCAACAGGTGTAAACTGAGTAATGTTGCTATTTTTGCACATTTACCTTACCTTAAGGATCCCGAAAAGACATTACTTGGCCGTAATTTAAAAATTAGCAACATATGTTTGTCCACTTTTCGAGCCTATTCCACTACATTATAAGAGAGGCTCCTATTTGAATTTGATAATTATATCACATTATTATACCTATTATGGTTCCCTCAATTATAAGGTTAATAAATATATAAGAGATCTCCAATTTGAACTTTGACTTATATAACATTATTAATACACCATTATGGATTATAAGTTTATTTACCGGAAAAAATACTGTAAATCGTAGAGAAATACTGGCAAGCAATTTCTGCCAACAAAATCCCATAACTACAGCTTTTATAGTTTCCATTCAAATTCACTTTAATAGTTTTAACAGTTTTAATGCATATGTTTTATACCAAAATTAACTGAATTTTTACAGTATAATTGCAGCCCGTAAACATTTTGGTTTGACATTTTGGTAGACTAACTAGTTATATAGGAAGTTCGTCAGTGCTTTTTTATATTCTCTACACATTCACAATCTCTTAATAACCGACAATATATAGTTTTCAGTGTTTTGATTGAATCCCTTTTTACAGTTTCTGTAATTTTCCCACTGTAATTATTCGGCAGAATTGCTGTCAGTAAAACTACTGGAAAAATTTATAATATTTTTGAGTGTGGTCAAATCGGTGCGCAAATCGACCTACTTCTAGATGCCCCGGTTGACTGTTCAGCGAGAATGATCCGCAATATGCCATTGATCCTGGTCCCTTAATAAGCTTACCGTCGTGCGTGGGTTTCAGGGTCCGCAAACCGACGAATGCAGATTGTGGTCTGTTTGGACAGCAGACTTATATATTATATAAAAGTGATAATATATTATAAGTTGAATTACAAATTCGGTTTTCGGCCTGTGTCCACGGAACACATGCTTAGAGTCGGACAAGTTCACCTTCATTCAAATGGGGAATCCGTGGATATGGTGAAAACCGTACTACTCGATGCAAAAGACTGTAGCTCGCTAACTTCAACCGTTAGATACTGAATCATCTTTGCAGAAAATAAAGATAAATGAAAAAGCTTTCCGATGATATCACACCGTTATATATACTTTTTAAAAACCAAAATGGATTTAAATATAAATAAATAAATTAATATTAAATTTATAAGTTGAATTACTACTTAAAGGTCCTGGCCCTATCTGATATCCTCGTCCCCAGACACCCCAGATTTTTCCGGAAGTGGTCAACATTTGGTATCAGAAGATAGCTACTATTTTTCTCATTTACCCTGTGAAATCTTAGCGCAAAAGGTGTTTGGGTTGGGGGGGGAAAGTTTAGGAGCGAAAATGAGCCCCATTTTTGTCGACCAATATAAATTTTGACACAGTACTCGATTGGGCTTACAAAATTACGTTTTTTAGAGCCTCGCATCAAAACGGATTGAAATATCGGCGGCAAACTTACAGATTTTTTTGGAGTGAAGGCCAATTTATCAAGAATAACAACCTTCTATATACTTAAAGGTATTTAGTAGCGATAATGCGAGAGATTCGAATAAATGTGGAAATGCATTTTGTTACCGATAAATTGGGATAAGTGTGTACAATTCCATATAACATAACTACCTTAATGTAGAAACAAAACCAACAAAAATGAAAAAATGAAGTATGTGAGGAGATTTGTCATCCGTCTCCCGCAAGTAGACATACACGACGGCGCTCAAAATCGAACTAAACAGCTGAATTTTGGGGGGTTTTACAACCAGGACAGAATAAACAAAATCAATGTTTGTGTTTGAGGTCAAATTGTGTTGATCAGGGTGCACAATCTCACGCTGAAAATCTTAATTCACCGGGAAAGGCTTTTTTGATCTCAAGTCGCAATTTTGATACGCACGTACAGAAATTACAGAATCAGAATAAAGCAAGTACTGCCCTTGTCTTACTAATACTTGGATTTCACGCCAACCACTTGCATGTTTGTTCGTATAGTCCATGTCAGTAACAAAAATGTAAAAACATGAATTTTGATGGATTTTTTCGACATTCGGATTCTCAAATCGGCTGCTTAATCCCTTTATATCGACATCCTCCTTTTAAGTTATTCTCTTAAGTAGTCTGAAATTGGTGTGTTGATGGATAACATAGTTGTTTTCACATTAGAATTTAATGCTATTGTTTTTGGGTCCTGTCATTTTAATAATGGTATAATCGCTATTTTTTCTATGTGAAGCGCCCAAAGGCTCTGCATTCAGCACTATATCAAGATTATTATTATTAATTTAAATAAGTACCAAATGTGAATTTGAACATTGTTGTTTGATGGTTGACCCCGGAGTGCTCTTTTGTCTATGACATGGTTCGCCCTATCAAGCTGATTACTGAAGCAGCCGTTCACACAATTGTAGGTATGTTAGGAACCACACCACTAAATAACTCCAATGACTTGTGTACAAAATACCTCTCACCAAATGCCAGATTCTCGGCTATAAAGCGATGGTTATTTCAAAACTGATTTTTTTTGAAGATTAACCTAGCTCTTCACAAAAATGAAAAAGTCATATATGAAAGGCCTGATTATGTTAGCTACAAGATCATGCGAAGAGGCGGCACGACCACTCAAATCAAACCTACCTTAATAAAAAAAAAAACACGTAAATATATACCACATTGCGCTCTCTGATTTGCACCCCGCGTGCCATTTTGAATGTTTTGAATCGTTTCCCTAAGATCACACTAAAAACTTTCAAGAAAGTTTGCAATTTTGATATCATGTCTAGTAAAGATTTTAAGAAAAGGGCAATATGAACAGCGCCACCACTATATTTGAGCCGACGTGTATGCCTCATAACCGCTTTTGACCAGTGCCGAAGTCGAGGGCCTAGGTTCTACACAGAATCGAATTTCAAAGATTTGTGTAATCTCAGCGATGAATCGGCTGGTACTCTTTCATTTATTAAATATAAAGCCCCCCATGGAACCGGTCCCCCAAAGGAACTGCAAAATATCTCACGCACGTTTGTTGTTATTTTACGGAACTACCTACCATTCCCCAAATGTGGAGTGTGTAGTGTTTGTGCGCCCTTCGAAGGTGCACACCACCAAATAACGCTCCCATTGAATACACCTAAAATGAATGAAATAAGACACAAATTTCAACCCACGTGACATCTATTAATGATGTTTTGAAGATATTTCTAATATCAAAAAAGATGAAATTTTTGTAAAAAATCATCAGTAATTTGATACCGATACAGGATTAGAATTCGATAATACAGGCTTGGTGCGAAAGCGCCACCACTTTTTTCCACCCGACACCGTAAAACCCAGACCGATCCAAAAAAGCACGAGTACTTTTCCGAAGGCCCTAATTTATTGTAGATCAAATGTATTTATTTTTTGAGTCTTATTCCATGTATAGAACATTGTCTTCACTATCCTTTAAATAGTACATTGACAATCACCAATATCTAACGCACCATGTCACACCAATTTGCTTACTGAATCGACGGTATGTTTTTTACCGGAACGACCCACCAAATACCAAAATTGCGCTAGGTGATTAGTTGGTGTGCTCTTCCTCAAGGGCGCACACCACTAAATAAACGCTTCCATTGAAATACACGTAAAAATGCCACATCGCGCGCTCTGATTTGCACCCTGCATGACAATAGGCTTTTCACACCTGAGCCGGCCGCCGCCGGCGATCGATCGACTTTTTGCGAATCGATCTCCGTTTTTGAAGACTAGTGCACCGTTTTATGAATACTAGACGCGCATTTTATGCGCAATGCGCCTAGTTACGATGTAAAAGTTTTCCAAAAAAGATTGTTAATGAGCTTGGCCTGCTCTCACGAGAATAATTCTTGTTGCAGGAATTTTGGCAGTGTTGTAGTGACTTTTAAATGCTGAGGTACAGGGCCATCTTTTAAATGATATGAATGTCACCCTTGGTTTGTTTCCGCACAGAAATTGCGAGAGTTTTCCGTTCAGGAAATTAACGGACTGAGTAAGGAAATTCAACATGGCGGATAGACTCTTACGTAAGTGCATTTGTTGGACGAAAGTATGCGGTTATTAAGATAAGAACAAACAGTGGTGGTGTGGCAGAGTTTCGCGAACGAGAAGTATTATATGAATTTGGTGGCTGGTTTGAAGTCTACAGATAGCGATCGATCGCCAAAGTCGATCGATCACCGGCGTCAGTGTGAAAAGCTCTTAATATTGTGAATGTTTGAATCGATATTTCCCAAAATTCACAACTAAAATTTCAAAGAAGTTGCCAATATTTTTGATAATCATTCAGTAGAGATTTTAAGAAAAGTGCATATTTGAACAGCGCCACCACTATGTTGAGCCGGAACGTGCACGCCTCATAGACGCTTTGACAGGGCCGAAGTCGAGGCCTACCTAGTTTACACGAATCGAATTTCTTCAAAGATTTGTGATAATCTCAGCGATGATCGAGCTGCTACTCTTTCACTTTTTATTATAATATACCACCCCTCATTGGAAACCGGTCCCCAAGGACCTGCAAAATATCTCACGCACGTTTTGTTATTTTACGGGAACTACCACCATTCCCCCCAAATGTGGAGTGATTTAGTGTTGGGCGCCCTTCGAAGGGTGCACACACCAAATAACGCTCCCATTGAAAAAAAATACACGCTAAATAGACTTGAAATAAGTTCAAATTCAACCCACGTGACATCATATTTGATGTTTGAAGCATTTTATATCAAAAAAAGATGAAAATTTTTAAAAATCCAGGTATATTGTAACCGATACAGGATAGAATTCGAGAGACAGGCTTGTGAATAGCGCCACCACTTTTTCCACCGCACGTACAACCCATAGCCGTATCAAAGCACGCAAGTAACTTCCGAAGGCATAATTTATTTGTAGATTCAAATTTATTTATTTTTTGACGTCCATGTCATAGACATTGTCTGAACTATTCAGGTGAAATAATAAATGTGATAAATAAAACTAATATCTACCACCCTGCCACACCAATTTGCTTACAATCGCGGGTATGTTTTTACCGGCACTATCCCCCATTACACAAAATGCGGAGTGATTTAGTGTGTGCTCTCTCAAGGGCCCCAACACTAAATAAACGACTCCATTGAAAGAAACGTAAATACCACATCGCGCCCTGATCACCGCGTGACAATATTTTGAATGTTTTGAATCGATGTTTCTAAGAGCACAACAGAAACTTTCAAAGAATTTGCCAAAAACGTGTACGTCTCATAGTCGCTTTCGACCAGGGCGGAAGGCGAGGGCCTAGTTTTACACAGAATCGAATTTAAAATTTTTGTGATTAATCTCAGTGATGATAAAGCCCTACTCTTTCACTTTTATTATAACTATAAAAAAAGAAGAACTGCTACTCAGAAACGGTCCCCACAAGGACTGCAAAAATCTCAAAAACGTTTTGTTATTTTCAGGAACTAACTACCATTCCCCCAAAAGGGAGCTGATTTAGTAATCACTCCACGCTTTGGGGAAGAATATTTGTTACGTGTCTTTCCATGGAGAGATTATTTAGTGGGTGTCGCCCTTTCTACACACTTACGGGAGTGTAAATATTCACTTAGTATATTGCGATTCGAGTCTGCAAAGACCTCAGATGTATTAATTTTGTGAATTTTACATTAGACATCTATATCCCAAATCGATTTGAAAAAATCCAATTTTTAACGAATTAACAACGGACATAGCTGAAGGACAAAGGACTAATGAAAATGGCGATTTATGCGTGTTTTCGCTATGGACCGACAATTTGTCTCAAATCCTGATTGAGTAAGGATGGTTGAAACCTCGCGAAATCAAAGAAGTACATTGAATTCAATTGTAAGGGCGTGGTGTGTGTATGACGAAAGGCTAATGATTAGCTAATTACCTAGTCCAGGTCGCTTTGTTCTGTTTAAGAAAAAGCGGATGTCAAAATCGCGTTCCATCATTTTGGACCAAAAAAGCGTGCGTAGAGTGTTAACATTGTCATTAAACTCCACCCAAATCCCTAGAGGTATGTTCAAGAAGAAACAACATTGTAGGTTTTTCTTGACTTTATATAAAAATATTGTTAAGAAGAAAGAAGTAGAAAAAGAGCACATCAAAGATGCGAAATTACTAATTTCCCACCTCACCCCCTTATTATTTGCACGGCAAACTTGTCATACACGCGCTAAAGGGACAGCCAATGCGGGGGGTGGCCAGCGAATAAAGCATAGCCATTAAAACTTAAGTGAGTGTTCAATGTAGTATTTACATTCTGAAGATAATTCAAGATGTTTGAATCTTACCAAATCATACCTGAAAATAGTCACTTTTGCTTGGTCAATCAGACAATCCAACTCTTGTAGCTTTCTTCTCAAGAAAAGATCTGTAAGTACTTTAGCGACTTTTCGCCACTGTTTTCCGAACGCCTGCCTGGTTCGTTCGCTTCATGGATGGTCTGATTATACCATGGTTCTGGACGAACACTGCATAATCTAATATTAAGAGGACAGTGTTTGTCCAGAATACTAGTGACATTGAACATGTTGAAATCAAGTAATGGCGGGGTGTGTTTATGGACTAAAAGCTCATTGAATAATCTATTAGGCATGAGTGGTGGTCAAAATCTCACACTTGCCATTGGCACACACGTAAAACTACACATCGCCTCCGTTGATTTGCACCCCGCGTGACAATATTTCTATGAATTCATTTCCCTATAGATCCCAACTAAAACTTTCAAATCAAGTTTCAATTTTGATATAATTCTCGTATAGATTTTCAGAAAAGGCATATAAACAGCGCCACCACTGTTTTTAGCCGACGTGTACGCCTCATAGCCGCTGGCGACCAGGATCGGAATTGAGGGCCTAGTTCTACACAGAATCGAATTTCCAAATTTTGTGATAAGCTCAGCGATGTCATGTCACTTTATTATAATGTCTATTTTAAAAAAAAAAAAAAAAAAAGGACTGCAAAATATCTCAAACATGTTTTGCCATTTATCGGAACTACCTACCATTCCCAAACGTGGAGTGATTAGGTACTGTGCCTTGTGCCGAAACACCCGAGTGCCAAAGTTCCTCTCCTCAGAATGCCGCAGTACCGGGGCATTCGGAGAGAGGGAGTGGAAAAATAAACGTGATTTGATGGTAGAGCACGTGTTTATGCATTAGTGATTTTATGGACAATACTACAATGAAACTCATAAAATCGGCTTTTGGTATGAAGAAAGCATGTATGTATAGTAGCCGTGAAAAGTTAATCGTTTAGCAAGGTAGCCGAATTCGGAAACAATGTATACGTATGGCTCCCATTGTAAAGGTCCCCTTTATTGGTTAAGAGGGTTATTAGGGTTAGGGTCGGGGTTATGTGGTACGATTAGGGGTAGGGCTTGGGTTAGGGATTAGGGTTTCAGGGATAGGGAAACAGTGCTACGTAGGGGTTAGTTTACGGATAGGATTGGGGTATAGGAACTTAGAACTCAGTTTATGTATGGGGTTTGGGTTAGGAGTAAAGTTAGGGTTAGGTTTAGGGGTCCGGTGAGTACCAAACATTTATACCTGTTTTATAAATTATAGCAAAAATTATGAACACACAGACGCAGTAGAATATGCCTGTTGTCTCATTTTCCTAACTAAGAACACTGTGGTGGAAATTCTGTTGTGATTTGTAATTGATAGGCCTCATATGACTTCTAATCAACAGGGTTTCATTCAATGTAAGACACTGAAGAAGATCAATGTTGTTTTCATTGGAGTTATAAGGAAGTGAATAATTGTCAGTAATGTGTAACAAGAACCGTCCAGGCTGAACCCGGTAGAGCCAGTGGAAATATAAGTGCATTGGGTTCGAGAGCATACTCACTTTGCAGTTTTTTTTCCGGATGCTCAAGGTTCCTCCAACTTCAATGCTCAGACAGTAATGTCTTCACTAATTTATGTAGTTTGTTACCAATCGTCCGGTATTAAATCTGATGAAATGTTGCATGAGAGAGTAAGAGACGATTGAAGAACAAAATTGAGTATTAACTCAAAAGTGTTAACAAAATTACTCGCAACCAACCATTATGAATTTGTATGTTCTGTCAAAAGTCTAATATGAAGTGCTTAGAAACAGGCAGGTTGGAATATTGAAATTTTGTGTCTTTAATAGGAACAAATAATATTCTTATGGACAGTTCATCAGGTGTGGTAAAAGTAGATTAGTAATTGTTTTTAAAAGTTACAATAATAGAGCTCTCGTTGAATATGAATCGCATAATTACTTAAAACTCATGTTTATGGTGATTGAGAAAAAGAACGCAGCAAC
>JAMKCH010035129.1:0-16051 GCA_023653785.1 Ophioderma brevispina | reverse complement strand
CATATTGTATTTGCCTTTATACATGTACATGTAGATTTTGTCTTATTAATTCTATTGTTTATGACAGGCAGGAATGTTAAGACACATGTGGCAACAAGCTTATGTAATTCTATTATGTTTGTTGATTTGCAGATAGATCACTTACAGAGATGGCTGGAGAAAGGGAAAGAAAATTCTTTTCGGTTTCTGTATTTTTGGGTTTTGGCCTTCCCGATAATTATTAAGTATAGGTAACTGGGAGGAAAGAATTTTCTCTGCCAATTTCAAAACTTGGGAAATACACAGTGATTTAGAAATTTGCCAGTTCTTCCTAACCGTCATTACCTTGACCAAATTGGTCGTAATGCAACTAAACGTGCTACGCTTGACAGTGAAGCACTAAATTGCACGATTTTGTCTATTCTCATATTCTCTCTGTACAAAGGGTTAAAACATTTCTGATGTTACATCAAAGAAAATGATCTTAACCGCAGCAGCGGAATTATGGTCGATTGGCTCGCATAGCTTGCCCAGCGCCTTTATTCCTCTTTTCAAATGCTCACTCACCCGGCGCTTCTGTTCTTGGTTAACAAGAACGCTATGCATAACAATTTGCATCGTTAGACAACAATCGGGTGTGTCCGCTGAGCCGGCTTTGGTATCTCTCATCTTACAATCGTCATAGGCTTTCTGTCAGGCGTAGATGTAAGATGGTGTGGTGATATTGACAGAAAATTCTCCCACCAACCACCACCCTCAAGTTTTGAGGTCTCATAAGTGACTTTGTTGGCGAAGGTGTTTGTTCCAATTTACTCAAATTATACTCCAATTCATTGATTTTGACAGCCATAATGAGGCCCTGATTAATTTTATGTTAATGATGTTGAGATAGTCAATTCGAATGTTGCTATATATTAATTATGCAGCTGCTGTATCTAATGATTTCAATTTCCAGTGTGGTTACTTATTCTACTTATATATGTAATATTGTATTTGCCTTTATTACATGTACATGTAAGGGGGGGGAAATTTTTTTTTTTTTGTATTATAATTCTATTGTATGACAGGCCGGACCCCACCCAATGTTAAGAACATGTGGCAACAAGCTTATGTAATTCTATTATGTTGGTGATTTGCAGATAGATTATTTGCCGAGATGACGGAAGAAATTCTTTTTTCGGGGTTTCTGTATTTTTGGGTTTGCCTTCCCGATAATTATTAGGTATAGGTAACTGTGGAGAAAGATTTTTCTCTGCCAATTCAAAAAACTTGGGAAATACAAAGTGATTTAGAAATTTGGCCAGTCTCTCCTTACCTGTCATTACCTTTGACCAACTGGTAGTAATCAATAACGTGCTACGCTTAGACAGTGAGGCACAAATGGCACGACGATTTTGTTCTATTCTCATATTCTTCTGTTCCAAGGGTAAATTATGCAAAATCGCATAGTTTAAAAAGGCTGACTGTAAAAGCGTTACTTCTATTGTAAATATACAAATTAATTATTACCCAGATATTTTGGAACGTTTCCTTTTAAAAGTAACGTTATTTAGGTTTAAGTTTGGGTAAAGGTGTAATTTGTACAGCAAATCTGCGTTTCTATTCATTCAGTATAACATAAAATGAAGCACTCTGCCCAAACTCAAAGCGATTAATTTCCATTCCTTAATGTTTAAAAGACACTCTCAGTGATTTGAAAAAAATTGAAATTTGCAGATAGCTTCAAAGTGAAGGATAAGTGTAGAATGTGAATTTCTAAGTACTTTTCCAACGAAAGAAGGACGAAAAGGAAGAAAACGGCAGTGTTCGAAGATACGATTTTCCCCATTCAATTACGTGTTGTAGTAATTAGGTCCGAACGGAACGTAATGATAAATTCGATTGTCCTTATTAGGTTGCTTCTGGTCTACTATTGCAGGGATGTTAGGATACCTGTATCTTGTTACATATGCATAAAAATCTGATTTGATGATTTTTGTGAATTTTTTGATTTTGATTAGCAAATCACTGATAGTGCCTGTAATTTGGTACGGTTTGATTTTGGATTAATTCATCTCTGAACTAGAAAGCAAGTTAATGTTTTTAAAACGCAGGCAAAATAGGCAATCTGTGTTTGCATGAAAAATGGCAAGTTAGATTTTAGATATCGATACTCCGGAGGTTGTTCCCCTATTCTCGTTGCACACAAACAGTTACTCGTACCTCGCCAACGTGTCATATAATATTTTGCAGATAATTGCTTACCTATTTTGAGTACATTCCTACCGCTGAGCCAGGTGTCTGTAGCTATCTTGACAGAAATGCATCACGTATTTTCTTCGAGAATTCAGGTATAGTAACCCAAAAATCCTGGTATTTGAGTGTATCCTTCAGAGAACATGAGTTGATAATATGACCTTAATTATTGTTATTATAACGGGAGTATCATCGTGACGGTGGATGTTAGCGCAAAATAATCATGGCAATTTCGATTGATATTCGAGGCAGTTAACTATAATAGGGTTCCAGTTGATGTGGAATAGCCTCTACTTTTTTGTAGGTGGATGGTATGAATGGGAGGAAGGATTAGTATATAAAAACTTTAGTCCGTGTATTTCAATTTCAAATTCAATTAATTTGGGAGATGTGCAATAGCCAGGATGCCAACCCTGAGGGTTGGCCATTCAAAAGTCCCAATCAATGTCAAAGAATAAACCCTTATAGATAGAACATGTTAGAATGGGGCAAGGAAAGAAAGAAAGCGCAAACTAAAATCCAAGGAATAGTTTCAGTGAACGCAGAAGCTAGCAGGTGAAAGCTGGTTTTATGAATAGTGAAGATAAAAGTTCTGCATTGTAACACACAGGTGACTGAAGCCTTCTAAAATTTATGATATGTTATTGGTAGGCAATGTTTAAAACAAATTCTGGGGTAGACATCACATAGTATAAAATACAAAGTATTTGGTCAAATTTTGAATTGTAAATTGCCTCACTTAATTTAAATTACAAAGCAATCATCTGCTTAGTGTTTGGTAATATCAGTGGACTGTATCGAAAGCGAAGAGACCTACTATTCTATCCTCCATCATGGCTCCTAAAGGCTACAGCTCAGATGTGAGAGCACTTGTCGTAAATATGAAGGCGTTTTTTGAAAAGGAGAAATATGAAAAGAGAAGTATCTGCATGGAAAATGTTATGGCACGTTTGGAACTTGCTACTAATATATATACCATCACCATCACTGTACAAACTTCTGAAAGATAAGAAAAAGAAAAATGAAATAAAACTCGCCAGTTCACGTAAAATTGAAATTAACGACTTCGACCGTCAGTGATTCAGAAGATTAAGGTATATTTCAAGCTTATTTAACAATCATATGACCTATACTGAAAAGTATTGAGTTGGCCATTATGGTACATGCCTATGGTACTTTAACATGTTTAAGACACTGCACAATCATTAGTGACTAAACGAACAACGTAACTTTATTTATAGTTGGCCAGTTTCTTTCAATCCGATCTCTTTTGTATTGCGAGGAAGAAATCGAATATTTTCTGGGTATTTCTGTCCCCTATTTTGAGTAATGGACGAAGTCCAAACTCCGCCCATAACTCTACCATAAATTTGAATCTACTATAACAGCGTACTATCTTGGAAATTTCGCATATAAATAAGGCTTTTAGATTTCAAGGGCGTGAGGAGCTTCCTTGCAATGTTAACAAAGCGGTAACAAAGTATCCACTGAACTACAACCCCGGTAGATTTTTGTATATTTATAACACATACAAGCACACATAAACACACTGATCTACGACTAGGCTGGTTTGGACTCGTGCATAAATTTGAAAAAAATTAACATTTTAAACTCCGAGTGATAGCCGCCTGGAGTTAAACCAAAGTACAGGTAATTTGTTGCCAAATAGGAAATGAAGTGTATAGCTAGAAATTAAGTTATAAATCATATTTTGGTCAGGTTCGGTAATATTAATATATTGGTAGTATATATCGTTCAATTGGCACCAGAGGATTTAGACCCTTGTATTGGAAATGAAGTTGTCAGAAACAGAATTCCACCATAACGACATTTTCTATACATATTAAAGGCTGACTAAGAGATTTCCCGATTAGGGCGCACTCAATTTTCAAACAAATCTTGTTTTTTGCAAATACATAATGCTTGTCCGTATACTAATCATTGTGTGAAATATCCAAGCTCAAATCAAAGTCCTTCATATAGAAAACCACAACTTTGTTATAAATTTCCGGATCCGGAAATTTTGTTATACACAGTATTCTATGGCACTGTTATACTGTGCATATGTGCTTACTGCATGAAAGCGGAAAATCCGATTCATCCAACTTTGTAATTAAGCATTTTAGGTGACTTCCTTTAGTTCTAGATGACTATTTTTAATTACTACACCAAAAAATTATATTTCAAAATCTCTGAGTCAGCCTTTAACAAAGGTGAAATTCGCCTTCAGGTACATTCTAAGCGCTGTCACCTTTGGAGCCTACCTTTATCCGTTTTAAGATAAGCACTCCTGGTATATCTCCCTCTGTGAAGGTGACTTAGTAGGGAAAATTCACCTTATGCAGAATTCCGTTGTCTAGATTAGTGTGTTTTGAGGTCTCTGGACTTTGGAGCAGACTTTGGCGGGTTAAGTCTGGTTTTGTGAGCGCTCAACCATCCCACTTCCCTCTGAGCATATTGCTGGAGTTGCTTGTGCTCGCTCTGAGTGCAATTTTGGCTGCAGTATCAGTTATATCTTTCCTCTTTCCTTTAGGAATGCCCAAGGATGCTAGACATTTGTTGACTGTTGCATTGCAGAAGCCTCTGCTTCCTACTTATATTGGAAAGTATATAGTAGACCATCCTCAGTTTTAATAATAATATTTATTTACGCTCTAGGTGCTTGCAAAGCATAAAACTAATAGTTAGAAAATCATCAAAACCATAAACAAGCAAACAAAAAATTTACCAAATATCCAGGAGAGGGGTTATCCCGTTGCCAATGAAGATTTTTTCCACTGTAAAAAGTAAGATATTGTGACCGCAAAATGCGATAGAATATCGGCTTGCAATACTGTGTATTTGAATAAAATCCGATACTCGGTTCCAAAGATATGACTGATCAAAATATAGGAGGGCACACGAAATTGTTACACGTCGAGATTACCAAATAGGAGGCGGGTTCTCATATCGCACAGCACACATGACAATACGAGGATCCGAATACAGCAAAGGGTGGACAAGATGAAACTATACAAATAATTTCATCGTCATGTAGAGTTATTTCCGAGTCAAGAGTATGTGTATTGGACCAGAAAATATCAAAAGTGGACGAAATAGATGAGAAATGTTCAGAACGGATTACCAATGTGAATATTTAAATCACCGAGAATGATCAATTGGTTGGAAGTAGTATAAATTTCATAAAGAAAATCTCAATCTCGGTCAAGAACTGAAATACAGCGAGGCAATTAGTAGTAGCGAGTGGAGGACGATACAACAAGATCGTGTTCAAAAGTTGATGTTTCAAAACCAGTATAAGAAAGGTAATTAGATTGAGGGATTTCTTGAATAAAACACCGATACCACCATGTTCTTTATAACCACGAGGATGTGTGATAACCCATAACCCGTTGGAGAATAATCACCTGTGACAAGTGGGTTATTCTCGGCAACCCATTTTCCCTTTCAACGCCCTACTCATTGACATGGTCCAATAATATAACAGCTTTATTATGAGGGCGAACGCTCTCATATTTTAATATGGAATGGTCATTCTACGTGTGGATGTTTAGATTAGACTTACACCAGGGAATTTAATCAAATTACTAGCAATTGCTACGCTCACTGAGATGGCCAAAATTGTTGACATCTGCCGTATAATCATGGCTAGTGTTAGTAACGGAAATATTTCATGGAACAAAAAGGGAAGAAATAAACAAGTCTTGTATGACGACAAATACATATATGAAGCCCTGCTAAAACTTGTAAAATCGTGTACCGTGTGCTCTTTATACTCTTACTTAAATTTTTATCTTAATATTAACAAAATTTTAAAGCTATTTTTTTATGTGCGTCATCTTTTCCAATATTTTGCAAGCGCTGGAGCTTTCCGTGGCACCAATAACGAGTTAGCGTAATCAATATAGTGTGGGTTGGTGTGTATTCCCGTAGGATTTTCATGCTAAAATTGATTTTGTTGCTGTTTGGGTTTCAATAGGACCTAAACTGTCAGAAAAATGATGGGGTGCAAATTTTCGGACTCATGCCCCCTTCTTAATGGGGGGGGGGATGTTAGTACAGGGAAAATTTAAAATCGAGTCAAATTGTGTTTTAATGTAGACTAACGGCTGTTCGTCCCCTCATAAGGGTTACAAAAATATCTATTTTACTATCGGTTCCAACCTTTAGTTAAAGCGTAATAGCCCCCGTAATGTTTTTAAGGTCCCCTGGGGGTAAATGCTCCGATGTTTGTTGAAATTGGTGTCAATGATTCCTTGTGTCAGCTGAAACAGAAATGGCAGTTGTGAATTGATTTTTTGATATCACCACAGTGCGACATCTAGGCAAAGTTCTGGTGACCCCCATAGACCTGTAGACCTTGCGACATTTTGGGATGTAATTAGCCAACCAAGTCACACCTGCAATAATACAATTTTGGGATCCTGTGAGACAATCAAACACTTATCACACCAGTTTCAACAACAAAATCTGAGCATTGGGTAAAATTTACCCCCAGTATGACCTCGACCATAATGGGTCTAATAGCGCTTAACTAAAGGTCGGAACCTAGGCACATATATACTTTTTCTAATCCTTATAAGGAACGAACATGTTAATGTGCATTAACACATTTGATCGATTTTAAATTTTTTCCCTGTAGTAACATTTCCTTTCCCCCCTTGAGGAATGGGACGCAGTCCCGCAATTTGCAACCCCCATAATTTTCTGACTGTCTGGGGTCCCTATTGATGAAAAACAGCAAGAAAATAACTTTATCACCACAATCCTACGGGAACTGTTCAATTGCATACCACCCACACTATCGTGACCATACAGTCACATCATTGTGACAAGCATCAAAAGTGATAACCTGATTAGACATAACTCATGGCGGAATAATGACCACAGGGATTTTCACAGATGCAGGAACAGAAATATCCCCAAGTTGCAATTTTATTAAAGGCAGAATATTCCGAGACATCAGGCATTTAATGTAGATAAACAATGCAAGTTCTCCATGAGCACAGTGAACTATTACGTTGAATCAAACTGTAAGAAAAGCTGAGTATCATCATCATGAGTTAAAGCTAACATTATAGTTCCCAAAAATATCGCCAACTGGACGATAATATATTACGGTTAATTGAAAATACCTTGTGATGCTTAGACCAGGCAAGATGCTTGGACATAGGCCTGTTTATCATCACTCTCGTACTACGAGCGGGGGAGATTTTATCTAAACCAATCTTTGGTGGTGTCAGTGATACCAAAGAGTGTTTCGAGCCATTTGATCAAAATGTCATGGTGAATGGTATCAATATGACACTCATATCAAGCAATACGAGCAGGAATCTTATCCAAACATTGAAGAATAGAATTCCAAACATGGAGAAGGGCTATCTCCGTGGAGTGATAGGCTATCTGCATATTGAAAAGACTCACCTAGATCATGATCACATTCTGTATTACCTGAGAGGATGCGGTCTTCTCAATGACTTTCTGGAGTTTCGTAATGATGGAATGTACAGGGAAATACACCTTAGAACTGTTAACATTGCTGATGGTAATGATGGGTAATAGACATGAGCCATGAAGGGAGAATGTCCACTGAACAAATCTTGTTGGACATTTGGCAAATTATTTCAGCAACCTCGGTTATGGAGAGTGGTTTAACACCTGGCATGTAACAATCACTCATGTTTTGGAATAAGAAAATATTCCTTGACAACATATCAAAAATTCAGAATTTGTCGTCAAGATTTAGCTTTTACGTGTTCAACCAATGGCGTCGTCTATTGGATTTCTTTGCCGCCCTCCCCTGCTCCCCATCGGCATCATTGACCTGCCCAAGTGGAGCAGTTCAAGGGAGCCATCAGTGCTTAAAAATAGACAAGTTTTTTTACTCGCACCCTTGTAAATATTATGAGCACTTTGCACCAGTGTCCACCAATTGAGACACACACAACCCTCGTTTAGCTGCTGAAAGGCGTTGACGAGTACCAGCATAGATGTAGACCACCCTCCTTCGGGAGTTTTGTTACAAAAATGGCTCAGCTATACGAGGGTTTATTGATCTATGCCTCGTTTCACTGCAATGGTTCCCCCTTAGAAACATCAACCGTCGGATAACATTATTCAGAAAGAGACATACGTTAATAAAAGTTTTTTGATTGGTTCTCAGCGGTTATGACGTGTACGAACAAATCAGAAATGTCGTGTTTGTCCATCAGTGATGAAGTCTGAAGACGACCATGACAATACAATAATTCAAAGGATAAGAACCCTAAAAAGAAAGTTGCACCGCGTCGACCTCGCTCTTTCGTTCAGGCTCATCTGTATCCAGTGGCAAGACATGTTAAGATGACTGGAGATGATACTGATGCAGGGGACAGCCTCCTCTCTAAGGAGATTTTCTGATGCGTTGTTCAAGGTAAATGTTCCACTGCCCTGCTCAGATGGAATAGAGCCTACAAGGATATAAAGGAAAGGGTTCAGCATTCGGTCGAGTTGCCACCCATACTCGCCCATACTTTATCATATGGGGATACACTCAAGCCACCACGACCAACCGTTGTGAGTATGTCCACGCGTGTCGATGTCGTTGGCATCGGCGTCACTGATGATCTCAGGGCTCAGGTGCCTCCAACCCCACCTTGTCAACGTAGCTGATGACAAACCACTAAAATGTCATTGTTATTGTCATTTCTTAATATTTATATTGCATCAAATTCATGAAAACCATATTGAAATTCTCCACTTTGACACTCTTCTTGTCTTCTTGTTAACAGTTGATGTGCGAATTATGCGTGTTCTCCTTTTATCAAGAGCTTCGTCGAGAGGCCCCGTCACACTTGCGAGCCATGTATCAAACAAGGGTAAGGCAGGATACTACGAAAATCAAAAAAATGTGCAAGGATTCCAGATGACCTTGACTTGATAAAATCAGATAAAGCCAGATATGACAAATTTTGTAAGCACACCTCTTTTTCCTCCATTCCAATGGGATTTATAGTGTTTAAGCAAGAAATTACGTTAATGTACGATATACGGGATAGCATTATGAAAGTAATGATGACCCATGCTATCTTGTTTAAAGACACTATCAGTGATTTGCTAAATCAGAAAATCGAAAAAATCATCAAAAAATCAGATTTTTGCATGTATGTAACAAGTACAGATACCCTAACAAACTACCCTGCAAATGATAAGACCAAGAGCAACATAATAAGTACAGAATCGGAAATTTAAGTCATAACTGTCCGTTCGGACACTTACTGCAACACGTAATTGAATGGGAATCGTATCTTCGAACACTGCCATTTTCTTCCTTTTCTGTCAATTCTTCAGTTGGAAAAGGTAACTTATGAGAATTCTAGAGACTTATCCTTCACTTTGAAGCTATTCCTGCAAATTTCAAATATTTTTCAAATCACTGATAGTGTCTTTAATTGATCTATGAATATAGCGATAATCTCCTTTATTGATCCTCAAAAGGAATTGAATGTTCACACAAAATCTCACCCGATTAACCCTGATGTGTAAATGAAAAGGGTTTTCAACATTACTACTGTAATCCAGGTGTAGATATATACAAGCTATGTCAATAAGGGACTAAATTAGCAATATCCTAAACAATGGGAAGATCTTGTTTTCTTGCTCTGCAACAGGTGAATTGCTGTTGGATTTGTCACATCACTTGGCACATTGGTATAAATAGATTCATTGGTTAATCCGTAGTTGAAATAATCAAGAAAGTGCAACATTAAGTTGACAAAGGCATCATGACATTGTACATTCTCACAAACACCCATAGGAATGGAGAAAAAAGGGGTGTAAATACAACATTTGCCATATCTAGCGTATTTTTCACTCGATTTCTTTCATTTTTTTCAACACATGAAAATATATTAGTGTTTTTATAAAAACAACAACACATCTATTATATAGTTATTGCATTAAGGTCAAAATCATCTTAGTATAATCATCCTAGTCCAGCGGTAGAACCATGGACCTTGCGTATGACCTTGTAAAGGAGTCTTCACGAAATGTTTCATGGTTTCTAGGCAACATTTACTGATTCCAAATCTTGATGATGCAACTTTGGCATCCTTGAGCATTTTGAGATGTGGAAGGGTCCCGGGGAAGGGTTAAATTAACAGGGGTCAAATTTGTAAACGTTTCATGCATACGGGACTAAAGGGGGTATAGACATGTTTATCTGGTTCTAAGGATAAAAAAGGCTATAGTTTGATATATTAGGACAAGTACTATCAAGGACACAGTAGGCTTAAAATGGTTCAAGGTCACCCTGGGGTAGAAAATTATAATGCACAGATTTCGTTCGAAATGTCCTCAAAATCGTCATGCTTATAGATGCTTGTTAAAATACATGTTATGTCATATGACTTGTTTAGCAGTGTACACCACTGGTAAAGTAATATTTTACACTCCAACGGTTTTTTTTTTTTTCAAAATACATTTCTGTGAAGTATTATATTCTTTTTACACATAGTCATATAGTGATTTATTTCCAATTTCACTCAAAATGAAGCATTATGATTTGTACTCTTTCTTGATGTTTTTTCTCAATCTCAATATTATTTATTCACTGTACTATATTACTCTTATTATTTATCATCATAATTTATTTTGCTGTATTTCGTGATGAACAAGATACATGATTGATTGATTTGTTATTTAACTTTTTAACATTCATAGGTTCCATCTCAAGGTCCAATAAGTGAAAAGAACACAGAAGTGTCATTTACAAGTATTGCTGGCAGTGCACAAGATGGTAGCACTCAACCAGTCTCCTTCATTGGCTCACAAGGACCAATGGCAACAACAAGACAAACAAATGATGATGCACCACCGCCTTATGTTGCATGATGTTGTTATTATCACTGGACGACGTTATTACTGTGTTTGGGAGAGTATTCAATGGGCGTCGATTTCAAACCCACCTCAAGTCGCGATTTTCTGACAGTAATTTCGCGAGTACCCATTGAAATTGGGCATACGTGCTATTGCATGGCGTGTTGCGTACCATGCAGAGACCTTAAAAAAGGTATATGGGAGAATTATCCTCGAGGTACACAAAGGTATTAAAATGGACACACTTCAAAGAGCAGTGATAGTAGAGTGACACACTTTACTATCATAGTTTTTGGGGACCACCATATTTGGTTTACGTACCATCGTATTTGGAAATGTCTTATGAATAATTAACACAAACGATCAATTTCATAACATAATTTTTATATAAAGATTATTAGTCTCATTGGCATAACTTGTCGGCGCTACGTCATATTTGCGCGGTGAGCGCTATTTTTGCATGGGCGAGATTCATATTTGTGGGATATACTAAATGATTAATTTCAGGAACGACTGGAAGGCCGTCTATTTCCTCCAGCGATTTGACCAACAAAATGGCGCTGTTAGCAGTCTAGATTTTATTTACGTCATTGGTTAGTTGTTCAAATTAGTTTCTGACCTATTCCATAAAACAGACGTTTTCTTTCTTGGTTTTATAAAAATTGTTAAGCTTTGTTACTAATTTAAGTAAAGGATAATTAACGTAGCTAAGTGCATTATGTTGGATAATTGGGTCTGAGCATCAGTTTGTGCCCTGTTTGTCGAGAGGCCGAAGGTCGAGAGGCCGAAGGCCTCGAGACAAACAGGGCACAAACTGATGCTCAGACCCAATTATCCAACATAATACACGCAGCTCAGTTAAATATCCGTCATACACTTTGCATGCACCAGTTAAAATATAAAGTAATAATATGAATATGTGTCAAATTAAGAAAAATTCATCCTAGAAAAATAAATAACTTCACGAAATAAAACACAGGCCATCGATTGGCCTTCTAACTCAATCACCCGTATCGATCAATTCGCAGTTGTAAGGATTATTGTTTGTTGATGGGTTCCATCCCTATACATCCCATTTTGAAACCCGTGGTGTTTACCAGGTAATGAGGTCATATGAGCTTGCGAAGTGCATACACAAGAGTTGGACAGACCAATAACAGATATTGCCAGCAGAGCTGCTCTCCTGTTAGTACAAAAGCTAGGGGATATAAAGTTGGATTCTCCAATAAAGGTATGTGGTCCGATCTTTAGGCCTAGTACTAGTGTGTATTACACAGATGTCCACACGGCCTATAAAATTGGGTAGTTCAAATCATGTATATTGTGCCACCACCAAATTGAATTCGGCAGCCTCAACGGAGTGACTCCCTCTCAATTAAAAGGCTTGATCATGTTACAAGCTATTGTCCAGTAATTAGTCTTTGTTTTCGAGTAGCGCAACTCCTGTCAAATGAAAGTAAACAGTAAATGTCAAGAAAACATGTGTGTCTGAGGGTTTGGAATGACCACGGTTCGGTGGCAGTGGCGTACGTAACCAGCTTTTTTTCGGAGGGGGGCAGAGGGGGCACATACATTTTCAGGGGGCAATCATCAGGGGCGCCAAATTTCCCGCCTCGCTACGCTCGCATGGCCATTGACCCAATTTTGAAGAGCTGGGGGAGGGGGTTGACAACTAAAGTACCTCCCCGTGGCGTGCGTACAATGTCATTTTCTATATTTTTAGACATCTACAATACGTACGGTAACCTTATGCGCCCCTCAATCCGCCCGCCAATTAATACATTAAAAAAAAAAATTTGTTAGTATAGTAAAAGTATAGGTGCCTATAGGCAAAGGGGGGCAACCCGGGGGGCACTGACAATTGGAAAGAGAGGTAGCGGGTAGTGCGGCCCTTTAAGACCCCCTTTCGCATTCTCTCCAGCCGTTCCCAAGACCCCCATTTTGAAGCATAATTCAGTTCTTAAGGGTTCCCTTTTCAGAAAATTTTCAAGGCCTCAGAAGCTGGATTTTACCCAAATTTCAGCTCCCAAGCCGGTAAATTTCTCAATAATTTCAGTTCCCAAGCCACTGCTTTCGGAGACAAAATCCTTTCCCAAGCCCCAAGTTTTCGAAATCGGGGCCGCACATCCCTTACCTTGAAACAAAAAGGTTGAGTGCCCCCCCCTCCCGGGCAAGATTCCCCTGCCCCCCTGGTACGCCACTGTTCGATGGTTGCGTGTCCGACGTTGCAACAGTAGGTATATAGTTACTCTCTTAATTGCCTTAGACTTAGTTTGTAATCTAACGAGACCTGGAATTGTGACAAAAACCTTTTTTGGACTTAAAAAACAATTTAATCCGTTGAAAAGGCTTACTAAAATAAGTCTTTGATGTTTGAAATAAACCTTAAATGAGTTACCTGTTTATAAAATCATTTTAAAAAAAACGCCAAATTAAAAAAAATATTTTTAAATTCCCAAAAGGTTTTGTCAATATTCCAGTCACCTTAGACTTCAAATAAATCTAAGGAATTAAGAGAGATATGCCAATACGGGCAGGCTACATCCGCATACTTAGTTACCTATTTTTTGGTCATTAATTAATTTAATTCATTTTTTTCCGGAAATTCGAGTATTTAACTGAAGCTTTGTTTTCAACTGAAAATTTTATTTTTAGAGGTGAAAACCTTTTTTTTTTATATTGAAAACTTATTTTCGAGAAAAGCTATAAATAATTACTGAAAATTTTTGTCATTCATTAAACCCTACTGTTCTTCCATAGTTTGTCTGAGTTTGTCAATGATCATTTTGAACTGAGATGACAGGTACTAAATTGCTTTTTGAGTTACTGCGAGAGTTTGAAATTTAATATTGCTCAAGTCTTTAAAATATATATTTTTTAAGTACACTTGTTTAAAAAAAAAAAAAAAAAAACAATAAAAAAAAACCGAGGTTTTTACTTGAAAACTAGTTTTATTGAAATATTTTTGAGAACAATGGTTTTCACAGCACTGCATTTAATCAATGATGACTGATAACTTTTTCAAAACAAAAAATTATCGACTAATAAACAAAGTTTTTGTGAAAATCTACGTTTTTCATATATATCGAATACCCTATTTTTCATGTTGATATACTAATTTTGGTTTAAATTTCTTTTTAAAAATTGTTTTTTTCAAGTATAGGTACAATTTCATTTCTAATTCTAATTTGAAAAAGTTCGGTTTTTCAATTTGATTAGAAAACTCACTTTATCAACTCCATATTTTTCATTTGAATTGAAAAAAAAATATTATATAGAGGTTCCGGAAGAAACTGGGGAATTGAAAAGTCACTCAAGCAAGCCATTTCACACATGGAGTGATAATTTGTCAACCACACCCTTACGATGCTTGAGGACATGGGTTTGTAAATCTGTTGTTAATTGATTCTATCCATTGTTGTTTCAGATCTTTTGTATTTTAACCGAATCATTCTCGTGTTTCTAGAGGTTTGTCTGAAGTCACCCAGAAGACGGATTGCACAAATTATCAAGATTCTTTTTGTTCGCGTGCAAGGTTATCTAGAATCTTTGTTTGGCGTGGCAGTTTTTATTATAATTTGTGCTCTCTTCTGTGCCTCAGATACCTTACTGGAGACGGATTCGTAGGATATAATGCACAGAACACCAATGGATAAGGCCAATGAAAGTTGATTCCCAGTTTCACGTTTCCCGACTCCGGTCAGAAAGAAAGCCGGTCAAAATAATTCATAGTCCAACAGAATTCATTTTTATTTCATTTTCCAACTTTTTTACGACAAAAACTATGTTTTAATCTGATTTCTTCTTCAAGGAATGATGTATTTGGTATTTAAGCAATTGTTTTTTTTACGATTGGCAGGGGGGTTTAGAGGTGGTAGAAGAGGGTGAGAGACTCCAGGAAGAATCGGACACGTCCATTTGGTAAGATCAATAACCATTTACGTTGGTTCCCGGCTCATTACCTACTTCCGTGTGTGTTTCTATTAAAACACCGATTGATCGATTGACTAGGTAGTCTTTGCAAAATGTTGCGTGAACTATGATTAAATCGATATATACCACACGGCGCATTGACTCGAAACTAGGTCTAGTCTCTCCGACAGGCTGTTCAGTTGACGAAGTTTACACTTACAACCTGTAGTAAAGGCTAGATTAGGTTGAAATGGGAATTTCTACCGCGCACTGGGTAATGGTGCTATATTAGCACTTTCAAAATAAAGGAATAGGAATTTACTTTACTGTCATTTTTTTCGATAGGTTTAATAAATATATATTGAAAAATAAATTTTACATTTAGATAAATACATGTATTTGCGAAATTATTATGTCATTAATTGTTTTAGCCACGTGTTACCCTGACTATTGAAAGAAATCATCAAGCACCACCATGTGTACGTTCTACACCTGTCATTTTCGGCTTATTTGTCCATGTGTTTTTTTTTCGTCGTTTTTTTTAAAAAAAAATTGGGTTAAGAAAACTGTGTGTATGGCAAAACAACATTTCTAAAGAAGTGCTTTATCAAAGCACTTCTATGTGTACCAAAGTTTATTAAATGAAAGCCTGGTCATAAGTTGTGTTCGTGCCTTAAAAAAAAAAACAAAGCATAATGAGTTAACTTGGCATCAATAATGGAAATCTGAGACAAAATGGAATAATGAATATTGAAACATTCCCCACTCATCACCCCCCATTCTTGTGTTCAACACTGCCAGCCTCCCCCTTTTGCACAGGAAGTGGGATGAAACGGGAAACATGGGAACCAATTCATTTAGCCTAATCACAAACATTACACTGGTTGCACTAGAAGTGTTTTTTTTTGAAAGTATACCACGTATTATCTGGCTTATATCTAATATTACGCGTCACGTCACGTCACGTCACTCGTCCAGTCGTCGCGTCGTCGTACGTCGGTTGCGAGTAATAATGGTAATGTGCAGCTCTTCCTCCGCTTGGTCGAAGTAAGTAAAGGCAATCTGCAAA
>JAMKCH010035128.1:0-42087 GCA_023653785.1 Ophioderma brevispina | reverse complement strand
TCCCTGGAGATGGTAAGCGCACATGAGTGTTGAAAAAAAAAACCCATGTGTGATGGCCGGGGGCTTGGCCGGACTCGAACCAGCGACCTCTGGAATTACTATCCGCTAGGGGAGCGAGGGACAAGTTTTGAACCTAGGCAACCTATGGATAATATCTATCGTTCCTCTACCAATTGCTTTATAGCTTAGTTGGCAAGAATTGCCGTGCTGGTAATACGGAGGTCATGGGTCGAGCTCCAACCAAGAACACATTTTTTTCTCAAACCATGTGGCTGGCCATCTCCAGGGAAAGCGTTAAACATATTCAAAATAAAATTGTCAAACTTTCAAATCAAAAAAAAACAACTGGATTTAAGTTTCATAGAGATTAATACTAGTGTTCAGAAACAAATATTGAATTTCAAATAATCAGGTGGGGCTAGATTTGACCAACTGACATGTGCAGTAGGGTATTCCCCAAAATGCACTTTCACCACCCGTACACTACTGCTACTACTACTGCTTCTGGTTATTTTCAACATAAATATAGGGTGCACATGTTGAAAATTGACATAAGTCTTTTGATGTGAAATTTCTTTGTCCAGAAATCTGTGTTCATTGTAAGAATGTACAACTAAATGTTTGACAGTTGTAGGGAGTGTCATTCGCAACCACCTAATTGTACATTCTGGCCCAATGGTGAAATTAAGATAATTGGCTGTTTTTTTTCTTAGTTGGTTTTTTAGCAAATGTGACCTGAAACAAACATAACTAAATAAGGCCAAAGAAAAAAAGTTTGTCTCAGAAGACTGCAGCATTTGTTGAAAATGGTTCTTTTTGATCACTTGAAATTTTTTTTTTTTATTCAGAAACAAAAAGAAAATTTCAGCGCGAGCGGCCGAAAAAAGTTGAAAAAAGGTGGTCAAAAACGCAATAAATTTTTTTTTCTCAAAATCACGCAATTTCCCATTGCATTTGTTTCGATTTAAAAAAAAAACACATTTCAACATTTTCAATTTCTTCTGAGACAAACATGGTTTTTTTTTTGCCAAATACACTTTCTGTGACTATGGTCCACAACAGAGGTAATGGGAGGGAAATTAAAGTTTCAGGTCTTATTACTTCAAGCAAAGCGTATTCAAATACAATTGTTCAAACATCAAATGCTGAATAATTTGGAGTCTGGTCCTCAAAGTCTACGGAATTGTAGACCTACAAGCTTTTCCGGTTAACTCAAGCTGAAGTGTTGGTTAGATTTGATTTGGGATATCACACGTACAAAGAATCAAGTGACAACATATAGCTAAAAATATAACTTAACCACATATGAAAAATACTAATAAAAAACTCCCCCCACCACCACTTTTGCAATGGCGGGTGATAAACAAATCCAGCCCACTTTCGTTGAAGTTCGGTATATGTAAGTGTGTCCTGTTGTTGTTGAACCATATCTTTTCCCTCATGCAGACAATTAAACAAGAAAACATTATTTCAGAAATCCATTTTGTAAAAAGTGACAAAAATGATGACCTTCCCCAAAACTCACTCGTCGTTTTTGTTTTGGTTTGCACAGCACACTTTTTTTCTTAAGGTTTAAAGGCATTATTGCATCGTTCCATCTGGGCATTTATTGTATTGCGATTTGGTGTAATGTCTGTTTTAAATTTATAAATGTAGTTTACAATCACTGACTCTCATCTTTCATGCCAGAGAGTCCTAGACATACTTACATATCGTCACTTAGATAAACTGCAAAAATGTTTGTGGCCCTGCAGTGAGCGCATCCGAATAGTCCCTATTCAGTATTATTTCCGTGTGTCTCAAGAAGCCCTGTATTTATAGTGAAAACAAAACGTCCCCAGTCTGTAAGAAGGTACATTTAATTTTGTCACGAGGAGGAAGGAAAGCATTCAGGAGGGTGCTGGCCTCACATCTAAGAACGACTTTTTGGCTTATCAGTATTTGAATAATTGCTGTATGTGATGTTGTTCACATAGCATCCATGTAGATCCTAGTCAACCTGGGGTCCGGTCACGAAATTTAGTCGTTAAATCTTAAAGCACAATATATGTCATGCCTGAGTGGACCAATTTGTCCAAGCACTGGTAACTGGCATGAGAAAGGTTGTTTTGTAGGACATACGCAACGCATGCGTTAGTATACACGTAGGGGTAATCAACAAAATTTGGGGAACAGACCCCTGGTGTTTCAAGGGGCACTCAAAAGCACAAATAGCAAGTTACTTATTGGTATGAAGTGTGCTGCATTGTGCTGGAATCCTGTGCTGTGTTGTGTTCTTGAGTAATTCACTCTATAGCGCATTAGTTCCACGACAGTGACGTCAACGTGGCAGGCAGCTATTTTTTGCTAATTTTTTTAAAACGTGTGTGTATGTACTGTCAGCATTTTGAATCAATGCACACCAATTTACTGCTGGCATGTGCTGCCACTGAAATCTCGTTGACCTCATGACTTGAGGAAGATAAGTGGACTATAAAACTTTAAGACTGCTTACCACCAGGTTTACTATTAAGTGTTAAAAAAGGCATGGTTTTCACCCACTGCCTTATAGCCTTATAGGAAAATGTCGCTATTGAAATTAAAATGAAAGGGCCTCATCCCAGCACCCCACGATTTTACTAGAAGTGGTCAAAAAATTTTGGTATCTGAAGATAACTACTATTTTTCTTATTTTCCTCTTTGAAATCTTAGGCCAAAAGGATGTTTGGTTGGGATGTTATTCATGAGCGAAAAGGCACCCCAGTTTGGTGGACCAATATGAATTTTACATAGTACTTATTGGATTACAAAATCATTTTTAAGCCCTCACATCAAAATGGTTTGAATCTTGGCACAAAACTTTACAGATGGGGTTTCCCTTCTATCAAGATGAAACTTTATATACTTAAAATGGGGTCATAAAAAAATCTCTTGAAAATATAATGCCAGGAAATGGATGGTTTGCCCTGAGTCAGTATCCCTTCAATCGGATGATTAATGCAAGCCATGCTATCCCCTCCCCATCAAAACGTAATACTTATGCATAAACAGATTACTAGTTATCACCGCTGAATGTCTGATTGTTTCCTGGTATTATCACACAATTTACAAATGGAAAAAATTTCGTTTGACAAATTATCAAAAACAAAAACTTAAGTTTAATTCCAGTGATTATGACCCCATCAGATGACTAGATACACCCATGCTGGTCCCCTCCTTCCCACGGATGGATAAATATTTCATGGACATCAATCAATGGTTAAGCGAAATTATCTACTGCAATTTTTCTTTATAATTTACTAATTTGTAAAATGCATGTAGAGTATTTATGATCTCATCCGAATTCTCATCAAGGGACTAAAAATCAATCAAACATAACAAAAATCATTTTATTTTGTTTCAATTGTTTTGTTTGATTTATATATCAGGGTCTAAACAGAGTTTCAGATTGGCTAAATTTTGAAAGAAAGCCTTAATGTTCACAACACTTATGAACCACATGCATTTTTGACCGTACTTCCTAATAATTTAGTATATAATGTTATATTCTAATTTTCCGGAACAAGACAATCATTTTGCAAAGACAGAACAAAACCTCATACAACACTTAATTGCAGATTACAATTAAAAAGAGGATTCTGAAATAGTATGCTCTTTGAATATTGGAGTATTAGATGCTTTTATAATTATCGATTTGGAAGTGCATTTTCATTAATTTTTACTCCTTTGAGGCTTTAAAGGACATATTGTCAATATTTTGTCAAGCTCAGTTTGACTTACATTCATAATATATGTACATACATCACGACGTCCCTAAAAAATAATACATTTGATGTAAACTTACAAAATAGAGGTTATTTTTAATTTTTGCTTTTTTTGACTACAAAGAAAACGGCGGATTTTTTTCGCAACGGCTCATTGATCAAAGCGCCCGTTTTTTTGCTCTCTCCGTGACGTCAAAGTGATGACCAAAACATCGTGTTGACGCAATTGGTTATTGCGACACTGTCAATATTGATGGATAATGAAAGTAATAATAAAATTAAGAAAAAAAAGTACAGAATGACATATTTTTTGTTTCATTTCGTTGTGTTTAATTATTATGAAGTGGCAACACGCGATAGATGTCACAACGACGTAAATTATGTGTATGGTCCATCACTTTGACGTCACCATTTGCCTGCTATGTGGATTTGTTGGATCGTTTTCGAGTAGCTATTGGGCGGGAAATTAAAAGGCAAAATACTCAACAAATGTGGACAATTTTCCACTTATTTTGATTTATATGTAATCTACGTTCTTGAAGCTTTCATCCATACCAAATTTTCCAATAGTCAAGATCATGACATATTTCCTTAAAGACTGCTTTGTTTTAATCATTGTAAGTTTTTGGTGGCCAGGCATTTCTTTATGTATACATACATTTAGACGTTTTTGCTCTTATAAATCTCTTTTACGTATGTTTTGTACATAGTTAAAATATTTGAAACGTGAATTACCCCCAATCAATCTATTTACATTGATAAGCTTATTAAAATGCTGAAATCAGAACACTGAATGGGTGGAGTGAATTCTAAGAAATCCAATGTGTTGGATCATCTGATTTCAAGTAAAATTGTGTCACATTTTAGATTGAGTATGGTCATTATGTTTGAGCTTGCTCGATGATGTATTCTATAGAGTGGTCCAAAGCTACCATGTTTCATGATCAAAAATCATTTGTAGTTATTTGACTTGGATGACCCCACATGACCTTGATAAGACATTAAACATTTTCAGTCCGAAATGTTGGACCACACCACCAAGTTTCATGACACTACAACCATTGCCGTGATTTTGACTCTTGATTTGACTTGGGATGACCCCCAGATGACCATTGAAATGGAGCCTTGAACAATTTTTTTGGTATCATATGTTGACTACACCCACCATGTTTCAGACCATAAAACCATTTGTAGATATATTTGACCCTGGATGGCCCCACTGGACCTTTGAAACTAAACCTAGAAAAATATTGGTATGAAATGGTCAACTGCACCCACCAGTTTCATGACCATTACAACCATTGCTAGTGATTTGACACTGGGATGACCCCGATAACCTTGAATGACCTTCACATTTTGGCACTGATTTGTTGACCACCTGCCAAGTTTACTCATCCTAACACAATTCATTCAAGGTCAGCTGAAAATTCTGGGTTTTTTTTGACATAAATGCAAAAATTAGGGTTTTTTTTTTTACTATAAGCATACGGTGCCCAAAATATGCTAAGAAAATTGCAAACACTGCCCTGGCTTTGGGCCAGTGGTTCTTCTGACCAATATTGGGGATCATAACAATTGATTTGTGGTACAAAACAAATTTTTAATTATAACTTTTCAAATTCCCCTTTAATTGCCCACAGGACCCTTTGACCCTAGGCTGTGTACACATATCACATATGAACATTGGCCAAGTGGTTACCTTTGCGACCCCAGCTGGGATGCCTTTGAACAGGAGCGACCCAAATTACAAACTAAAACTTAGCCAAAATGTCAAGAATGTCCGTTTAATCCACCCAAATTGCTTGGTACTCCCATTTTTCCAGTCTTTCATTTTCCTCTCACGTCTCATGTAGTTTTAATTTTGTTTTTCATTAAGTAATGAAAAGAAATTATGTCTTTCTCCACTTCTGAATTCTAGAAAGTTTGTCCTCCCTTTATCACAGTTGTTGGTTCCATTATAATGCCTGTTAACACTAGTAGACTTGGTAGTTCAGAGGATTACATGGTGTCCTTATGGATAGGAACAGGCCTCTGGGGAGCATTGGAGAGTACACTGACAGGTGTCTGAATTTAGTAGCTTTTAGTCATTGAGTGTTGATTTTTTTTAAATTTCACAGGTTTAAATTTGTTTCATAGCGTTGAATGATATTTGTGGGGGGGTACAGCATCTTCCAAGGACTTTTTTACGAAGTCTTATTCTCAAGACATATTTCTATAATGGCGGGCAAGGACTAATTCCTTCTATAATTCTGTCTGTCTCTTTCTTAGACTTGTGGGAAAACAGGACTTCACACTTTTTTGGATGATAAGGATACTTAGGACAAAACTTTGAAAAGACTTAAAACACATATCTAGATCCTCAATAAGTTTAAGGTGGAATTACCCCATTGGAGCGGGCTAAAAATAAATATTCACAAATTAAAGTTGTTACGGAAATAATACATTCTATTCCTTTTGTTTGACCATCAATCGGAGCTTCAATTCAAAAGGTCATAGTCAAAAATGTAACTTCACAAATGGAAATTTACCATATTCTTATGTTTTTATTGTTTTCTAAAGCTGCCAAATTTAACTGTCCACTTCAAAAACTCATATCTCAAAAAAGCAAAGGAGCTTTAATCTCTAATTTACCACAGTTATTGTGAAAATTCAAGCACTTATTTTCTAATTGAAATTTTGAAAAATTGGGGGTGCTTTCAAAAAAATTGCTATTATGCTTTAAGACCATAAGTATGGGTCATAAGCTTTACCCCTGAGGGAAGTATCTCAAGGAGTCACAACTTCATGTATCTTACTGATGCTAAAACAAACAATATTGTTGTATGAAACTTTTAAGTAAACTTTTGCTTTAACCAAAATGCAAATGATTCCCCCCAATCAAGGTTTGATGTACTTCCTCCTTGTGTTGCACACCATCATGCACCTGACTGACTACAATGCCCTAGTTGACTCAAATGACTCAACCAGTGTGACTCACAATAGTTGGTGTCCAAGTCTGTTACCCACAGTATTAATTACTTTCCTACCCACAGTTTCTCAATAATTGACCATCTGAGCCTAAGAGGGCCAAATAGATTTCAAAACAAATTCTTGGGTGCCAAAAACACTTCCCAAAATTCCCCCCAACACTACAAAGACTAAAAAAGGAACAAAAAAATACAATCGGTCACGTCAGACCGCTTCAAAAGGTTGTCGCTTCCCGTCGCGGTTTGTGAATGATGCATATGACCTTTGAACCTTGATGTGGGACCTTTAACACACATAACAACTGAGGTTAGCAGTACACTCCTATATAAATCAAGGTTGGTTCTAATTGAACTTCCACTTTTCAAATGAGTTGACCTTCATCCTCTCAACAAATGAGGGATCACATGTTGCACTATGACTTAAGTTTGGTTCCAATTGAACTCAAAATTTTACATTTTCAGCCTATTTTACAACTTGACCCACATGACCTTTGACCTCGGTTTTGACCTTTGACCCATCAACAAATGGGGATGCCATATTGCACCTGTGACCCCAAGTTTGGTTAAATCCATCACCCTATGTGTCTTCCTCTGCCTTAGGGCAGGCGGCACACAAAAAATGATTTAATGCTTTTTTGTCAAAAATTTTTTTAACATTTTGGGGTTTTAAGGCAGATTTCCCCGGTTGGAAGTGAAATTTCCTGGTGAGCATGCAAAAAACAGGTGATTCTTCCTAGTCAAAACTCTCTGGGGTTGCAACCTGTGCCCCTGCCCATCTGCCCACCCCCCCCCCCCACTGCTCACTCCTGCTAAGACAATGAAGAGCTTTGATGCAAAAGGCTAGAAGTAGTATTTTTGAAAAAACATGCCATTTTGATGATTTGCATCATATTTAAAAAAATAAAGGAGCTATTTTTTTTTTCAGTGTTTTCTTTTTGATTTTGACAGCATTGGTCAAGAATGCATTTAAGTGGTACCATAGCACCTGCAATCCAATGTCTTGCAAAGATGTTGTCTCTAAGAAAGGGAGTAATTGTATTGCTGGGCAAAGCACTTATGTGTCACTATAAGTATACTGTAAGTCAAACTTTAAAAAATAAATGACACCTTAAAAACTAATTAAGGCATGACTGATTTTCACAACTTTTTTTCAAAAAGAACATCATTATGCTTCATGAGGAACAAAACATCATTTATATTTATAAGTGTTATGCTCAGGATTACTTTCTGTATTTTTCTCAAATTGGGAAAATAAAGGCGCAAGTTGGTTTTGCTATTAAACTCTTCAAACATACCTACAAACAATAATTTTGTTGAAGCAATGCCTGATGCCAGGAAATATAGACGGAATGCTAAAAGGCTTTTGCTGCAAATGCCCCGAACTAAGTTTCAGAAGATTTGAACTACAGCATATCAATGAATTTTTGCTGGTGGTATTGTGTGAGTGCTTAATATTACACGATATCAGTGAAGTTCCCACTTTTATTATTCAGTTTCATATACACTTCTACCCTACCAAACCCCATACTTGTAACAAGTTCGAGGTCATAATATTGGGGTTTCGATCATGGTGCAGAAGCATTCTTTTCTTGGAGCATGTGTAAATTTTTAATTCCTAAAATTTCCAACGCTGCTAACATTTACCATGGCATTAGTGGAGGTTGACACAGAATCAGAGGTGTACAAAACCTTTCATCGGAAACAGACATAAGCCCCTTGTGTTAACACACCAAAATGTGAACTTCGCGCACGACGGGCTTGGTGTATACAATAACCCAGCTGGTTTTGAAACTGTTCTCAGGCTTTATTTCTGATAAAACATTTTACAGGTGGCGTGTTTGTGTGCGGTGGCGTCCAAGAAATCCCAAATTGAATTTTAGACTAAATGCTTTATGAAAAATGCTGATTTTTTTGATATGTTCTTTGCAGAGAAGTTAAAGACAATCATGGTTAGAAGACAACATGATTTTGGACTGAAGATCAACACCCCACCGTAAGGGTTATTTGACTAATTTCTAGATGAGGCATACCCCAACAACACATAAATTGACAACATAACATTGAATTTTGCAAAATATTTATTTTCTCTTATTTTTTTTAATGTATGATAACGGATTGGGCTTTTGCCCGCACTCATCAAAGCGCCTAAATCGACATGTGCTTTATATTATGGCTGTATTACTGTTTGATTCGTTTTGGTGAGTTACTAATTGAAAAGTCCTTGGCCCGCCATTGTCGAGCCCACAGACAATTTTGTAGTATAGTGCCACACAGTGATTTTCTAATCCTCGTTCATAACTAAATGTTTTCACAGCCATTTAACCCTACACGCGGCCAAACAGATCAAGGCTTGCAAACGAAAACGTGTTACGTTCGGAAAATGTTTTCTCGTTGCATCACGGCCGTCAAGAACTATTTTTGGTCGCGCAAATGACCTCATGTGCACCCTCATTGCATCTGGGCCGTCTTACCGGAAATGATGCTATGTTCCTTGTTGCATCTGGCCGTCTTTACGGAAAATGACGCGATGTTCCTTCTGGTGCAAATCGGGGCCCGTCTTCCCGGAAAATGACGCGATGGGTTCTCTTGCACCTGGGAACGTCATTCCGGGAAAATTATGCGATGCTTTTTCATCACTGCATTTCGGACGGTTTGAACGCAGAAGGCGCAATGCTTATCATCAGGCGGGTGACACCTTGTACAAATGCCCATAGACAATTTCGATATCGATGGTGATAGCGCCACCATTTTTCGATTTAAATTCTGCCACCAATCCTTCAACCTGCAGTTTATTAAGTTGAGGCTGCCCAATTCATTGGGTGGTAGAACAATACAAATTCTTCCACTTTTATCCAAAAACTTTTTTTTAAAAGTGGACTAATCCCCTAAAATGGCCCTTTTTTGGAACTTTTGAAACATTTTATCACCAAAAAGTGAGACTGTCATGTCAAACATTTTGGATGAATTAGAATTTCTGCCACCACCCCTTAAACATGCAGTTTATCTGGAGGCTGCCAAATTCATTGGGTGGTAGCACATACCAACAATGCTTCCAATTTTAATCAAAATTTTAAAAGTGGAACTAATTCCCCTATTGTGGCATTTGGGGGATGCAACAGCATCCACCCCATCCCCGCCTTACAGGCCTAATTTTGACCGTTCAGGGATTATGTCTTGTGGGAAATAGAGAAAACTGTCCTGTGGGACTTCCCTGTCATTACTGCTTTCCACCCCCCCCCCCCCCCCCCCCCCTAGTGAAGCTAATCTCTACACCACAAACATGTTTTTCAAACATTTCTCAAGTATACCTATATCATGATTAGACCCCCATCGCAGGCCTTTTCTAAGGTCTGCCTTGCTAGAGTGGCATGATGTAGTGCAAAAGAACATAATGTGATGTGTAACAACCTCTCCATTGCGATGTCCCTATGTCTGCAGGAAACCGCAGAGGAATAGAAAACAATGCCCCAACCCATACCAGGAATGGTCTAAGCCATCGAGAGACCAATAGACAGTAGGGAACGGGCTATTTGTGAAAACAGGCTACAATGTAGAAGCAACATCAAAGTCTGCTGACAACAAAACATTGAAGTCCTACTAGTGAGCTCGCTCTGTAATAGTTACATCAGTTACAAAAACCTCCATCAGCAGACTTCAAGCACCATCATTCAGCCTCGGGAATCCCGCCAAACCTCACTTCTTCATTGGTGACTTCACCAGCCATAGTACCAACAGGCTACAATGAAACTATAAGATGGACAAGCTGTCAAGAAGGATAGACAGTCAACATCTAAGTCTCCTCACGACCCTAAGCTGCCTCCATCATTTTATAGTGGCCCATTGGAAAAGTTACAACCCTGAGCTAGCTATTGTTAGCAAAAACATCTCTGACCTGTGGAGCAAGATTGGTATGGATCCTGTTTCCACTATTAAATCAACACGACCATCGGTATCCAAGTCAATGCGCAAGTAAGACAAAACAAAGTGCATTTTAGCGTCGCTTTAAACTAGAGGGAAAGCAGGATGGCAGGATTCACTGATGACCTTGGATCAGAACGTGAAGAGCATTGCTCCAAAACCCTGAAAACTATGACAAATTGCCCAATAGTAAACAAGACTGCCTGGAGATTCAGCCCAGAGGCTGTGGGACGGAATATATACCGGCCTTTTCCACGAATGTGCCAAAGAATACCAAGAGTACACCATGTTGAAGCTGATCCTTTTCTCAGCCAAAAAAACAACTGCCTAAAGGTGAGGAAGTTTTGGAGAGGATCTCTCAGGAAAAGAGCAAAACTGGCATGTTTTAATTGGAAGCACCCGATATGACCCATAACAGCAAGAAAGCATGGTTACCATCCGAAAAAAGCTTTTCGGAGGGAATCCAACAGAACATCTACAGCAGCCAAATGTTACACCCAACCAAGTTGCCCACCAACTGCTTTTTTAAAAGATAAAAAATGGGCCAAGTGCAGCAAGAACCAAGAAGATCAAATTAGACGCAAGAGGTTTAGTGGCGGGACCCTGGTTCACTCACCCCTGGGTTCACTGCCCCTTCACAGGACGAATTGGAATCCGTATTGCTAAAACTTCAAAAACCAGGAAAAGCAGTAGGCCTTGACAGCATCTCAATGAGCAGCTGAAAAACTTGGACACAGTAGCAAAAGGAATGCTTCTGAGGCTCTACAATTGCTGACTTATTTCCCACAGGCGGTTCCAAGATCTGGAGGAAAGCACATGTTATGGAGCTCCATCTAATCCCATATCAATCCTCTGCAATACTACAAGCTCTTTCTTTACCCTCGCTTTTTTGGCTTTTTTTTTTGTGCTTATTTGAATGTCTCCTGCTCATCCGTAGCGCACCTTGATAGACGAACACTCATACCAGAACAAGCAGGTTCCAGCCAGGGCAAATCTACAAACAAGCCAAGTATACTCAACCTAACAGATCGAGGATGCGTTTTGGTAACCAGAGTTGTGTTTGTTGATCTATCAGCAGCTTATGACACTGTTAACGGCCGATGCCTACTCCATTAGACATTTTGGAACTCACCAAGGGATATCCACTTGACTTTGTTTCAGCTAGGAGCGAAGGAAGAGCCGATGGCGTAGGATCAGAATGGGAACTAACACAGGGAGCATGCTTGCACCTCTCCTGTTCAACATCTAGTACCAACATCAACCTAGGAGTGCATGAACTGTAGTTTTATATATATGCCAGGACATCTCAGAGTAGCGCACAAGATGCAGACTTCACATGTTGAAGGAGACTCTCCAAAGATTTGGATTAAAACTAACTCCTTACTATGAGGAAAAACAGCTATGTGCAGATCAATCCAAGACACAGGTGTAGGCTGTCCATTATGCAAACCGTGAAGCAAAGGTCAGCTTAAAGGAACCATGTCTGGAACACCCCTGGCGCACTGTGATAACCCTGTCTACCTAGGAGGGACCATCAAGGGGATGAAAAGTGGGCTTGAATGGTGATGCCTCAAAAGACTTGGCACGGAAGTAGGCCTTGGTCTCGGGTTTCCTTGCGGAGGTGGAGCTGCCTGGAGGCGATAGGGACATGTCATGTGGTTGTGAATGGCACACAGGACAATGGAACGTTCTCTGGTCTGCCACTGTTGGAGAAGTTAAAAGAAAATTGTTATGTTATTTTGTCCTACTACCCCCCTGCAAATACTCAAAAACGTGTTCATTCTTCTACAAACATTTAAAATACAAGTATCTAACCAGGATAAAAAAATGTTTATTTCTCTGGAACTTGCAATTAGATACCCCCCCCCCCCCCCCCATGCTGTGGGCCATTTTGGGGTCTCTGGGGATGAGGCTATTAGCGCTCGTACCATGGACGCTTTAACTTAAATTAGCAAATCATTTTTCATAATTCCTTGGAACATGACATACATGCACCTGCATGTGTGTTCTCCGGCAATTGCAGACAGACTGCAGACTACATGCACATCCAACGTTGCACTAATGGTCAAGCGGGTGTACTAAAGTAACATGTCCAAAGGATTTGACGTTCAGAACTTCAGATAATACTGGCCAATGCCCCAAGACGGATCGCAAAAAACGGGCAGGAAATGGTGAACCTGGCTTAATGTGGTTGAATTTAATCTTGTAGAGCTTCCTTAGTGACTTTGAAATGATGGTATAGTGCTGCTTTGAAGTTGTCAGGATCAGAGATGGTAGTTATGTTGTGTGGTAAACAGTTCCAGGTCCGACAGGTTTTGGGTACAAAGGAGGTTTATAGCAGTCTTTATTTGTTGAGATGGTTAAATAAGAATCGATGATGGTGATGCCGTGATTGACGCATAGTACTGGCTGTGGAGGATGTTTCCGAATGGGCCAAGGGATATGCTGACAAGTGCCTCTTGATTGTTGAATGAAAAAACGCATAAAGTTGATTTCCTTATGGTGGTAAGTGGTCGCGATCCACAAAAAAACAATCTTTCACCATCTGGGTGGGGTTTTAAACTTTTTTTTTTTTTCCTGCGCGTTTTAGTTGTATAATCGCTCAAGATGAAAAGTGCCTGCTCTTTTTTGCACTGCTTTCAAGCGGTCGGGGTTCTTTTTGGTATGTGGGTACCAGACGGTAGAGGAGTACTCGATCAATGGTCGGGACAGTGATTGTATGCCGTAAGTTTTGTTAATTTATTGCATGAGAATAAAGGTTTCTCTTAATGAAACCTAAATCTATTAGCTTTCATGCAAATCTCTGTATGTGTCTTTCCATGTTGAAGTCTTGAAATCGATTACGCCAAGATAAGTGTGATTTTCTACTGTGGACAGCTCGTCACCCCAGAGTGTATAGTAAAATGCTCGGGACCTGCGTGTGTTATTTCATAACAAAGCATTTTTTTGAATTAAATTTCATTTGCCACTTCTCTCCCACTATCCAAGTTGTGTTAAATCTTCTTGTAATAGGTCCGAGTCTTGGTTATTTTTGATTTCATGGTAGATGACGCAGTCGTCTGAAAATAGGCGTACCGACGATTGAATGTTGTTAGGGAGGTCGTTTATGTAGATCAGGAACAGCAGCGGTCCAAGCACCGTGACCTGAGGGACGCCAGAAACAACTTCAGACCAGGCCGATTTCTCGACGCCGCCGGACAACTCTCTGGGTCGATGCCTCTTGAGAAAGATGGTGATCCAGGTCAGTGTTGAATTCTGTATACCGTAATTGTGGAGTTTTGAATTTATAAGTGTTGTGAGGGACGACGTCAAAGGCTTGGAGAAATCCATTAGACCATGTCTACTGCGGACTTACTGTGGAGAGAACTTGCCAGGTCTTGTACTCTAAGAATGAGTTGTGTTTCGCAAGAGTGCCTTTGACGAAAAACCATGTCGTTTGTTGTTTGTGAGGATTGTGTGTTTATTTAAATGTTCATGATGTTAGAATGGCCTATTATGTGTTCGAGAATTTTGCTGCATATGGAGGTAAACTGACAGGCGATAGTTGGATTGCCAAAGTTTCATAGCCTTTTTTGAAAAATGGGAAAGGGGAAATGTTTGAAAGTACCAAGAGAAAGAGGACGTCCCCTGGTCTATGGATTTTGAAAAATAAGGAGAATGGGGGCAAGTTCTTCAGCTGCCAATTTCAGTATGTCTGGGAGGGATCTCGTCAGGACCGATGATTTGTTTGGGTCAAGATATTAAGAAGTTTGAGAACACCATCAACAGATATAATTATATCAGGCACAGGTGGAATACTAGAGTTGCCCATAGGAGGGATTATCATAAATTTTCTTGTGTAAATAGGAACAAAAACTGGTCATTTAGGATCTTGGCTTTGGATTGGTTATCAGACTCTAATTTGCCATTTTAGTTAATGGCAGGAATACCAATGTGTCATTTTTGAGGCTTTTGATGAAAACTATAAAATTCTTGGGCGACTCAGAGCAAACATTTTTTTATTTACCTACTGTATCGAGTTCCTTGTCAATTTGTGGGTTATTTTTCAACCGTGTTCAAAAATGATCATAACTTGTGAACTTTATTGGTGGAGTCTGCGATGAGTTATTATAGCACGTTGGTACTTAGCGGCTCGGTTCAGAATCACTTGCACCACAGAGGACTGCCAAGTTGTGTGAACACGTTTTTCTACGGAGCGTGAACTGCGCAGAACAGCACCACTAGAGATGAGATAGGATTTATTCAGTATTTCAAATACGTGTTCACACAATTGGCACTCCCACGACTCTCCTTTTAGCAGGCGCACATAATCATTGCCACTCAAGCACAAAAAAAAAACAACTACATAGCCGTACAACAAAACACCCACAAGCAATTTTGCAATGGTAATTGTAAATTGTAAAGCCACCATAGTTCCAATAATTGTAACTATGGCATTCATCTTTTAAAATTTGGACATGAATCTTTGGTGCCATAAGTTACAACTGTTCTGTGGAGTTCCAATGCCTTTTAAGGTTTTTTGAGAAGTTTTGAGATGTATATTTCCTAAATAAAAAGAAAAAAATTAATTTTCTGTTGAACATACCATAGCTTCTCTAGAGTCTGTAGAATAAGTCTTACCAATTTGTAACCGATGCTACAATTGTTCCCAAAAAAGTTCATGTCAACATGTACACAGGCTGCCAAAATTTGGCCCTCCAAGTAGACACAACCAAGGGTAAGTTTCACCTGAAGATTTCATAATGTGAATTTTAAATCTGGAAAAATGGTTATCACATGATGCCGAAGACTCTCCAAGAATGCACTGCAAATAACATTTTATTGCAAATATGGATATTTAAGCCACTTTGCAGCGGTAAAGTTAGAGCAGAACTGATGTGTTACTTCTGGCTTAAAGACACTATCAAGTGATTTATCCGAAAGAGCAAAATCTATATTTTGCAGGAATAGCTTAAAAGTGAAGGATAAGTATGTGAAATTCTATAAGTTACTTTTCCCAACTGAAAAGTTTACAGAAGGAAGAAGAAAACGGCAGTGTTCAAAGAAAAGGAATTTCCATTCAATTAAGTGTTGTATAAAGTGTCCGGAAACGGGACAGTAATGACTAAATTTTCTGATTTGTCCTTACTAGGTTGATTCGGGTCTATCTTTGCAGGTATTTAGGTACCTGTACTGTTCACAAAACATACAAAAAACTGATTTTTGATGAGTTTTTCGATTTTCTGATTTAGGCAAAAAAAAAAAAATAACTGATAGTGCCTTTAAATGGCACTTTTACTTACACACAACTCGTCATGATGACATGATAGTCTATGAATAACAGCAGCCATAAAAAAGTGAAGACTAATCTAAGTCATGATAATCAGGACTATAATACAAGCCAAACCATAACTTGAAAAAGAAGGTAGTGTCAGCGGCAGGCGACACTAGGAGAGTTGTGGAGTGCCAAATCGTGTAAACGCATTTAAATTACGGAATAAACCCCAAATTCGTTCTAACCTCGTCTTCACATGACCACATTATTCTATTGAAAAATGTGTTTCACACGATTGGCAGTACTCATGTAGCCTTGGACAAGTCATAAAAAAACGCCCTGCGCGGGCGAAGCGCTCGGAAACGACTTCACAATATGAGGTAGTGCCGTTAGAGTAACATCGAAATATACTATATGGTGCTAGGCTCAGCAGGACTAGTCCTGATGATCATGGCCATGGTTTCTATTTACGCCCCAATTTTCGGACCCCCTATACTAGGTTACTGGAAAAAAAACACACCACACAGTCACGCGACACACATTAGTCGAACGATTGACACGCACTTTACTACACAGTAGGCATGGGCGAGTATGTTAATCGGGGGGGGGGCGGGGGGGGGGGAGGGGACCAATTACAAGCTAAAAGAAATCTCTATAGTCCCTCCGGGAAATTGGGGGGGTGATAATTTAATCTTGTACTAAAAAAAAAACAGTTCCGTCACTATTATAATAGGTCCTTAATACGCCCCACAGCTATATTTTTATGATATTTACTGTATAAAGGTATAGGGAGGGAAAAAAAACACTCCGGGGGGGCCTATTAAGGTGCCTAGTATATGAGGTCTCTAATAGTGCTAAGTTAATCTTGTTAATAAGAAAAAAACAGTACCGTCACTATTATACTAGGACCTTAATACGCCCCACAAGCTATATTTTCGGCTGTTTACTGTATAAAAGGTATAGCGTGAAAAACACCTACGGGGCATATTAAGGTCCTAGTATATAGAGTCTTTAATAGTTGATAATGGTTAATCTGTTAATACTGAAAAACGTTCCGTCACTTTTATACTAGGTCCTTAATACACCCCCACAAGCTATATTTTAGGATATTTACTGTATTAAAAGGTATAAGGGGCAAAAAAAAACCCCTCCGGGGCCAGATTAGGTCCTAGTATATATATAGTCTAAGTAAAAAATGTGGTCTATAATATTGGATATGGGGGGGCATTCTGATTGGAACACCGACTGGGGGAGACTCCCCCGTTTGAAAAAGGGCGCAGACTCAGCTTGCTGAGTTGCTTTTGGGGGTGACAGTTGTTTAGGGGTCCAGAACGAGGGGGCTACTTTAAAAGGAAGGAATGGGTGAAAAATCAGATCTAAAAGGGAGAATAATTGAGAAAAAAAATTACAGGGATATTAAGGTCCTATTATTACTAGGACCCCTTTTTAATATGCCCTGTATTGAAAAAATCAAAATCTACATAGAGAATTTCTCCCTCTTTTGCTGGTCCTGGAATTAATATGCGCCTGGATTTTTTTAAAAATTTTCTCCATTTTAGTCTGATTTTTCTCTCATTCCTTTCTTTTAAAGTAGCCCCATCTTTCTGGACCCCCTAAACAACTGTCACCCCCAAAAAAAGCAACGCAGCAAGCTGAAGTCTGCGCCCCTGTCAAACGGGGGATTCTTCCCAGTCGGGTGCTCAATCAGAATGTCTATATCCAATAGTCTAGACCAAACTTTTTATACTTAGACTCCTAATACTAGGACCTTTAATATGACACGGGGGGGGGAGGGTGTTTTTCCCTATACCCTTTTATACATAAATATCATAAAAACTATAGTTGTGGGCCGGTATTAAGGACCTAGTATAACAAGTGGCGGAACTGTTTTTGCTCCATTTAAAAAATCCCAAAAGAACCTCCTTTTCTAGTCATTCAGGACGGGGGGGTTGTGGGGGGGGTATTAATTCTTGTTATTACCAAAAAAATTGACTTCCTTCGCTATGATTATAGGTCCTTAATATCCCCGCAAGTTGTGCTTGTAGATATTTACTGTATAAAAGTATAGGAAAATAACCGCGGGGGGCATATAAGATCCTAGTACGATTCTATAATATCAATGATAATTTAATCTTTGCAAATGTCTATAGGACTCTATGATAGTATGCGTCTTATTGAGTATCAGCAATAAACATTTGTAGGCTATAAATCGCGCAATTTAATATGTTTGGCCATTTCATGAAAAGGAATAAGCGTCAAATTCCATATTGACATAGCTGAGTGTCATACGGGAATGGTCTCTGTATTTATGTCACACGTCTGCACTGCTAGAGGCATTTTTGTTAGGTCCATACGAGCCGAAGGCGAGGGGATATGAGCAGACTGATCTCCGTGCAAGCAGAGGGTGGTTATTAAGAGCCCCGCAGGGCATGATAGAACGTGTGAACTACTTAAACATCGCAAAAAATAATATTGTTTTTTCCGTTTTTTTTAAAATTTCATCAAATAAATTCCCATGATTCATCCACTTTGAAATGGTTATTGTAATAATAATTTTGATTATTAATGTCATTTGAAATATTGTTACAATTTTTAAAACGGAATTAGCAATATTATTTCTCTGGGCGACTTTCAATGTTTTCCAATATTGGAAGAAAAATTAATCGGCTACATACCTTTTCAGCGGTCCATCTCGTTACAGGATTGATATTCCAAAACTTTACAAAACCATTTGTTTTTTAATTGTGTTCCAAACAAAATCCCAATAATTCTTATTGTTAAGTGAAATTTATACATTTATACACCTTTGAAGTTTCTTGGCCAACTCATTCTAACGGTCAAGATTTGATGAAATAATTTAATCAAAAATCATTAATCCTAACTCAAGATATTGGAAATAAACTGTCACTGTGACAATTCAAGTCGGCAAATCTAAATGGCATTTTTTTGATCCTGATCTGGTCTTGTGTCCCTTCTTTGTGTCTTTCTTTTGGGGCTTTTTAGTGCCTTCTTCTTTGGCCTAATTTATTCTTACCTTGTCTATTAATTCCTTTCCAAAAATCTTCATCACGTCGCATTCTACGTATCCAGGTGGCATTCTAAGAATCCAGATGTCTTGACAGCTGATTTACTTTTGGATGAGGCTCATTGCTGGTGGTGTCTGTGTTTCTGGAAAACATCATGTCTGAGATGGCCCCTGGTTGCGGTATGAGAGCCGATGTTGATGGTATTCTACTTCTGTCCCCATTGCGTAGCTGTGTTTCTGTTGCTTCACTGTTTGTATGGCTCGGTCTACATCAGTGTTGGCTGACATCAGATATTGGATGGACACGTACTTTCATCACAATGCTTGAGGTATATGGAAACGTGGTAAACAGGGCTTTGGTGCCTGTTAATCTTGCCTAACCCATTCCATGGTAAGGATGCGGAACATCTGAAAAAGAATTTGTTGTTTAACTTCGCCTGATGTGCCAGGTTGAAATGCGCCACATAAGTTCAAAAAGATGCCCTTCGAAATTATTGGTTGTGGTTCCGTGGATCATCCGGAAATGATCTTTAGCGTGTTGCCAAGATCCTTCGATGTAATAGGTCGACTTCTACCACTTCTCCCGTTTCAACATTTCTATATCTTTTCTTGAAGCTTGGCGTGGTAGACGGCTGGAAGTGATGTGAATGAAATGTTGAAATCCTTTATATTTTGGTTGCCGATATCAACCCATCCATCGGTGTAAAATTGGGACCCTTGTTCAATAGGACGGTGGATGGATGAATCTTTAGTAGTGTTTCCTCAATCCTGTTTTTCAACGGGGGGGTAATATATGCTGACGACCGCTGCTTCTTTTCACACAGGCCTACAACCCAAATCCTGTAGTCCACGTGGGTGGGGTTTCATATGTGATACTTAATTTTTCGTCCAAAGAGGAATTTCTATTCCACGTCGACAACAATGCCGAAAATTTCACCTTTCTGAACGATGATTTGTTTCCCATTACCCAATGAATGAATAAAATCTTTATATATTGTGCCCATGTTACAGATGTGATTTGCTGATGCCAGTTTGACTCTCACATTTCTGAAGTAAGTGGCCCATCAAGGAAAGCCTTCATGAAGAGAAGAACATCGGGAATGGCTGCATGCATTTATTGAAAGAACGATCCCTATCTTATACAGACCAATTCATGACTCCATTTTTACACTTCCTGGGAAGCCATCAATTCATGTTCTCTTTTGGTGAGAACACACGGGCACCACATATTCATATTTGGGATTTCTTTGGTTCCTTATATGGGTGTGGCATCTCACAACGGTCTTCGCCATTTAAATATGGTTAGCCATTACCACCTTCATCCATATGGAACTATCTTGCAGGAAAAAGCTATAAAAAAGCCACGGATCTTCAAATGAATCCAGGTGGCAATGCGTGGATCCAATGATCTGATATGTCTAAAACCACCCGTTTGGCGAATGGGACCTGTCCCCCTCATGACCGATATCTTCCATGATGGATTGAAAAGTACAACTAGAAAGTTTCTCAATTTCCAATGAAGTCTAGTCTGAAAACGAAATGAAATAAATAGGGACATGCAAAAACGATGTCCATGCATTAATATATAATATTTAAATCTGGATTTGCAGGCAGCATAATAAGATAGAATCATCTTCATGAAGCCCATATTGTTTTTAAATTATTTCATCATAACGTAATCATATAAATGAATAGAAATCCAATTCTAATTGAAATTAGTTCATTCATTGGTCCCATTTCTGGTTCGTATACCTATTAACTTTGAATTATAGGCTAATGGGTTAGACGTTTCATATAAGAAGTCACAAGTATGCCCAATGAGGGGAACTTCGTTTATTTCCGTCAAGGGCTACTGCGCAACATTCATTACAGCGAATGGCGAATGTAATACCTATCTGATCCTTGGGACTCTATATGAAAGTTACCGTTGAAGGTTATATGTCCTTTTGAACAGACAAACTATTCTGGAATTAAAAAACATTCCTATGTACAGGGAACAACAGGTGTGCAATGACCAGATGTCACCTGATGATGATCTTTTAATCCGTATAAGGGACGGTTGTATGTCCTATAGAAACATTAAAAAACCATCTTTAATTAAAAACTATTCATATGTAAATGGAAACGGGGGCAATGGCAGACCTCACCATGTCATTATCGGTTATTTAGCGTTTCATATAGAAGTCCCAGGGATGCAAATGAGGTATTCCATTCATTCCGTGATGAAGCGCTACTGCATGCACAACGCCACGCAGCACTACAGCCTTGACGGAAAAAAAAATTTTAAAAAATTGTTTTTTTTTATACCTCATTGCATCCATGCGGGATTTCTAGTATTAACTATAGGAGACGATTCTAACCAATTTTTTTTTTCCTCATTCGGCTGTGTTAGGGATTATGGTTATGATTACATTTAGGTTAGGATTAAGTGTTATGATTAACCCCTTAACCTCTAACCATAAACCTAACTCTAAGTCACTGGCCCAGTAGATCCACTGGGATTTCTCATAATCTAAGTCATGGGGCGAGTAGATCAACTGGGCTTTAGCCCTAACCTAAGTCACTGGGGCGATTAGATCACTGATGGGCTTTCTCCTAAACCCAGTGAATGGGACAGGTAGATCCACTGGAGCTTGCCCTAACCTTAAGTCACTCGGTTCAGGTAGATCAATGGGCGTTCGCTCCTAACCCTAAGTCACTGGGGCAGGGTAGTCATGGGCTTTCCTCCTAACCCTAGGTCACTGGGGAGAGTAGATCAATGGGCTTTCGCCCTAACCTAAGTCACTGGGGCAGGTAGATTCACTGCTTTCGCCCTAACCTAAGTCACTGGGGCGAGTAGAGCACGCTTAGGCCTAACCCTAAGTCACTGAGGGGAGTAGATCACTCTGGGCTTTCTCCTAACCCCAAGTCATGGGGCAGGTAGATCACTTGGATTTCGCCCTAACCCTAACGTCACCTGGGGCAGGTAGATCATGGGCTTCGCCCTAACCCTAAGTCACTGGGCAGGTAGATCATGGACTGTCGCCCTAACCCTAAGTCACTACATGGGGCGAAGTAGATCACTGGGCTTTCGCCCTCACCCTAAGTCACAGGGGCCCGTAGATCACTGGCTTTCTCCTAACCTTAAGGTCCACAGGGGAATCTAGCTTGTAGGGCGTAGATAAAGACCTAGTATTAATACTGACGGAACCTCTTCTATTAATTAACACGATTATATTAGCACCCATCACGGAGGAGGGACTAGAAAAGGTTATTTTTGGGATATTTTAGACCAGCAAAAGGGGGTGCGCGGTATTTTTTTCTTGGGTGTGGGGGGGAAGGCTCGCAAATTCCGATAGGCCTATGTTATAAGACATGCACGTCTAGTATTGACCGTAATCATCAATAAACATTCCGTAGGCCTATAAAGGACGTATTTTAATAGTTTAGTTGAATTTATTAACGGAATAGCGTTCATATTTGATATAAGGTAAGTATATGAATGTCATTTAAAATGTACAGGGATGATCTCTGTAATTATACAGCTTCTCCGTGTTAAATTTCATTTAAAAAATTTACAATTAGATAATTAAAATGGTTTTTTTCAAACAATAATTTTGATTAATGTCATTTTAAAATTATTGTTTCAAATTTAAAAACGGAAATAAACAATATTATTTCCGGGGTGGACTTTCAATGTTTCAATGTTTTACACTAATTCAATCGGCTACATATCTTTCTCAAGCGAGAAATCCCAGTGATCTACTCGACCCCAAGTATTAGGGTTAGGGTTATGGTTAGGTAATCGTAACCTAAAACCCTAACCCTATAAATGAAAACCCTAACCCTAATCCCTAACACAGCCGAATAAGGAAATGGTTAGAATCGTCTCCTATAGTTAATACTAGAAAACAGTTTTTTTTGTTTTTTTTTTGGGTGTTTTTTTTTTTTTTTTTTTTAAAAAAAAGTGTCGCTCTTATACTAGGTCCTTAATTCGCCCCACAAGCTTATTTCGGCTATTACTGTATAAAAGGTATAGGGAAAAACAACTCGCGGGCATAAGGTCCTAGTATATAGAGTCCTACTAGTGTAATTTAAGTGTTAATACTAAAAAAAAACAGAGTACCGTCCACTAATTATACTAGGTCATTATACGCCCCACAAGCATATTTCGGCTATTTACGGTATAAAAGGTATAGGGGAAAACACCTCCGGGGATATTAAGGTCCTAGTATATATAGAGTTCATAATAGTGATATTTAGTCTTGTTACGGGGAAAAATACTATAACAAAACAGTTCATTCTCTATTATAATAGAGTCTTAATACGCCCCACAGCTAGTATTTTCGGATATTATGTATAAAAGGTATAGGAAAAAACACCTACGGGGCACATATTGTAAGGGTCTAGTATATATAGAGTCTAAGTATAAAAGTTTTGGTCTAGAAATTGGATAAGACATTCTTTGGGAAATTTTTGAGCACCGACTGGGGAGAAGCCCCCGGTTTGAAAAGGGGCGAAGACTCAGCTTGCTGAGTGGCTTTTGGGGGTTTGGTGACAGTTGTTTAGGATGTCCAGAAGAGGGGGCTACTTTACAAAGAAAGGAATGAGTGAAAAATCAGGATCTAAGGAGATACTGGAAAAAAATACATGCATAGGAAGGTCCTATATACTAGGACATTAATATGCCCTGCATTGAAATATTAAATTTCTTACACATAGAATTACCTTCTTTCTTGTTTTTTAACCTTCTTTCCACTGGTCTTTACAATGTTTTCAAGTGGAAATTCAATCGGCTAATATCTTTTCAAGCAGGTTCCAATCACATTATTCTGTTTGATATTCCAAAATATATACAAAGCAATTCTTTCAAGTGTATTCATACAAAAATCCATCATCTAATATTCTATTGTCTATCATGACTCCGTTCGCTCGATATATACTACCCACTTTTTCCATGCCTCTGTGATATTATCACTGAATTAGGTTTAGGAAAAAGCCCAGTGATCTACTCGCCATAGTGAATTAGGGTTAGGGGAAAGTCCAGTGATCTAATCGCCCCCATTGACTTAGGATTAGGGTGAAAGGTCAGTGATCTACTTGCTACAGTGACTTAGGGTTAGGGCGAAAAGCCCAGGTGATCTACTGCCCCAGTGACTTAGGGTTCGGGCGAAAGTCGAGTGATTTACTCGCTACAGTGACTTAGGTTAGGGCGAAAGCCAGTGATCTACTTGCCCCATCCCAGTGACTTAGGGTCCCGGGGGGATCAGTCTTCAGTCGACAAGGGGTATCATCCGGGTCCAAGAATTCACGTTAAAAAGGTAGTTTTTTCAGGACAGGCACGTTACGTACGTCACGTGAAAAGGGTCTTAAAAATAACTAAAATCAAGGAAGACAAAGGGTTATCTTTTCAATAAGGATTAAGGCATGTAGGGTCTATATTCATTCAGCATAAAAAAATAAAAGTGTTCCGCGGAAGTCTTGCCTTCAAACCTGTGCTTCCAAATCCCTAAATTTCCTGATTTCCAAAACTCCGCGCTCGCGCGGGTAAAGGAAACCATACTCTTTTGTGATTTTTAGACAGGCCTGTTGTTTGCATTGAGAAATGACGACTCTTTTGTGGATTACCTGATTATGTCGCTATACCCAAATTATATCACTTAACATGAAACGGACAATGTTTTAGTAATTAAAACTCATAATTTATTTAAATGGCAGTCAATTATAGGTTTTGATAATTTTCTTAAAATATTTCCTTTTGGGACATAATTTGTGTGCATAATTGCGGGCGGATATTTACAGAATATTTTCAGGGAAAATGCGATTTACACTGGGCCTTGCCAAATGCGGAAATAAAGTGGCAAAAATAACGTTCTCAAATGCGAATTCTCCCGGATCCTATAGACCCATGCAGAGAAAATGTATTGAAAATAAATTACCCCATGCAAGGTTTCCGCGACAACACCCCCTGCCGCTACACGAAAAACTTCAATGAAAACCTTTAATTGTATTAGTTCAAAATAAAACCTTGTACTGCATGTGAAAACATATTTTACTGTTTATACCGTCGACCATTAGCCTATTGCATTTTAAAGTTAACCACTTACAAATATCAACTTGTTTTGAACCAATTTGCATCAGAAAAGGTTTCGGAAAGCAAAAACCGTTGCTGGATATGCGCTCGCGCGCGAGAGAGCGGCACCCCCTCCCGTCGCCACTTACTATATGAATTCTCTGGGACACTTTAACCCATCCCAAACTCGTTTTACTTTTTTATAAAGCCCATTATATAACTATATTGTGATTATAGGGAATCACTTACAAATTTCAAATTATTTCTATCAAATTCGCACGAAATTGAGTTTGGAAAGTGAAGATTGCAACTCCCCCCCCCCCCCCGCCGCTTGCATGTAGTGCAATGGCCGCTCAGCAGCATATCCCGTCGACTTTTATCGACTTGTCGTGCCGCCGTCCTGATGAGAATTGTTGGATACGCCCATGGCTCAAAATCAAAAATGATTTCCCCATTTAAATACCTTCCCGGATATATCCTGGCTGGAAAAAATTAACTTTCCCAGATATTTTCGGAATTACACCAATCTCAGACAAGCCTCTCTGGTATGCAAAAATACACTGAAGAGATGGTTTGGGGTTTTTACTATAAGGGGTAATAATTGCATCAATTCTGGTTAGGTGAGGGAGAAAGAAATATAATTGTTTAGGGTATGCAAATTGTTTTTCTTTTCGCTACTGATAAGTGTTTAGGGGCGCAAATTCCATCAAGTACTTGTTTCGGGTAGCAAAGCATTGCGCTGCTGATACGTGTTAGGGTGTGAAAATTCAAGCTTCGAAATACGTATTTCGGTGCTTTCTTGTGATTCTTGCGACACGGGACGGATGATAACCCCCTTATTGAGAAGTGGCCCCCAGGGGCTTAGGGTTAGGAGAAATCAAAGTGAATCTACTCGGCCAGTGACTTAGGTATGGTCTAGAGTTAGGGGGGTTATTCGTACCTAAAACCAACACGTATCCCTAAAAACAGCCGGAAATAAGGAAATGGTTAGAATCATTTCCCTATAGTTGGATACTAGAACCAGTTCCTTCACTATTATACTAGGTCCTTACTACGCCCCACAAGCTATATTTTCGGCTATTTACTGTATAAAAGGTATGGGAAAAACACCTCCGAGGGCATATTAGGTCCTAGTATATAGGTCTCTAATAGTGATAATTTAATGTTGGTTAATACTAAAAAACAGTTCCGTCACTATTATATACTAGGTCCTTAATACGCCCCACAAGCGATCTTTTCGTCTTATTTATGTATAAAAGGTATTATAGGGAAAACACCTCCGGGCATATTAAGGTCCTAGTATATAGAGTCTTAATAGTGAAATTTAATCTGTTCATACTAAAAAAACAGTTCCGTGACTATTATACTAGGGCCGTAATACGCCCACAAGCTATATTTCGGCTATTGACGTATAAAGAGGTATAGGGAAAAACAACTCCGGGGCATATTAAGGTCATAGGATTATATAGAGTCTAAGTGGGGTTGGTTAGGTCAATGAAACGGTCCGTAGAGGATTGGGGTGATAAAGTTGATTTCTTGCGTTTTCATTCAGTGGACCAGAAAGTCCGAAAAAATGATGGGGTGCAAATTTTCGGACTGGATGTCCCCCCTTCATCAAGGGGGAAGAAAATGTTATCCAGGGAAAAATTAAAATCAAGTCAAATTGTGTTTTCATGTACATTAACAGGTTATTTACTTATAAGGATTAAAAAAAAGTATATATTTGGCGAGGTTCGACCTTTAGTTGAGAAGTATAGCCCCAATAATGGTTCAAGGTTCATCCTGGGGATAAAATTACCATGCTCAGATTTTGTTAAACTGGTGATAAGTGTTGGCATCTCTCACAGGATCCAAAATGTATTATTTTAAAGTGTGTTGTGACATTTGGTTGGCTAATCTTAGCAAAATGCGTTAAGCGCGTCACTGGTCTATGGGGGTCACACGAACTTTCCCTGGATGTCGCTATGGTGATATCAAAAATCAATTAATTAAAATGCATTTTATGTTCAGTATGACACAAGGAATCATTTTGACACCACTTTCAATAACATCGGGAGCATTTACCCCAGGGTAACCTTGAACCTTTATGGGGCCTTATACGCTTTAACTTAAAGGTTGGAACCTATTGCAAATATATACTTTTCTAATGCTTATAAGGAGACGACGCGTTGTGCACATTAAAACACAAGTTGACTGATTTGAAATTTTTCCCTGTACTAACTTGCCCCATTGCAGGAGGGGGATCAGTCCGAAAATTTGCCAACCCATCATTTTGTGACAGTTAGGTCGTATTGACAACAAAACCACGCAACACAAATCAAACTTTAGCATGAAACTCGACGGGATTACACACCAACCCACACTATAAGTATAAAAAAGTTTTGGTCTAGAATATTGGATAACCTATAGACATTCTGATTTGGAGAGCACACGACTGGGGGAGGAATCCCCCGTTTTGACAAGGGGCGCAAGACTCAGCTTGCTGAGGTGCTTTTGGGGGTGCCAGTTGTTTAGGGGGTCCAGAAAGAGGGGGCTTACTTTAAAAGAAAGGAATGAGTTACTGCCTTGCATTTCAAAAATAATAAAAACATTGAAAAATTAAATTTTTCTGACACATAGAATTACCTTCTTTGTTGTTTTAACCCTTCTTTCCCTGGTCTAAAGAGTCCCTAAAAATCCCCTTGTAGGCTCTCTGGGAGGGTGCGTTTATAGGAAGAGCCCATAGCGTGGAAAACCGCAGTGCTGAGTGTTTTGGATGGTTTGCTGACCAATGATGATAAGAAATTGGTTTTAACTGTTGGCGCTTGGTCTAGGACATCAGCGGCTTTTGATACGCTGACAATTCCTTCTTCTCAAGCGGCTTGAGATTTGAGATAACATCGCGTTGTGTGAGGAACTGTCTTAAACTGGTTTTTTCAATGTATATGAGCGAGGTTTTCAATCAGTCATCGTAAATGGATGTGTTTCAGATCCGTGCCCTCTACTATATGTTGTTACACAGGGCTCAGTTCTCGGACAATTTGTTAACTGTATCTTTACCCATTTAGGACGTATTAGCCAGCACCACTGCTTTTCACAAGTACGGCTGACGACACCGAATTGGCCCAATGTTGCACTCTACGAATTTTGAGTCAACTTCTAAGTTGTTGTTCAGGATGTATTGCGGCGCTATCTACGTTGGGATGGGACTAGTAATAGCCTCATGCTTAACACAGATAAGACTGAGGTACTGACCGTTGGTACTGCTTCACGCGTAAATCAAGTGGAGAGTGATACCATCCAAATTTCTATCACTGTATCTCGTTTAAGAAATCAGTTACAGACCTCGGTGTGAGGTGGATCAAACGTTATCTATGTCGATCATTGTCAGTGAATGTTTGTCAGCTTATTATTCTTATACCTGAGACGTAGTGGTTGTATTAGCCTTACTTGTATGAAAAAGCGACTTCAGGCCTCGTGAATTCTGTTAGCATTTCGCTGTCTTGACTTTTGCAACTAAGTCTTGACTGGTATCACTGCTGATCAACTGAGCCGCCTTCAAAGAGTTAAAAACTGTGCCGCTTCGCTTATTTTGAAAGAAGACAGCATGAGGCATATTGACTCCCATTCTCATCAAGCTTCCACTGGCTGCCTGTTGGAATTCCGAATCCAATAAAATTGGATGTTTTGGCATTCCGTCATTTTGAAGGTACTCTGCGTATACCTGGCGTTTTGTGTATATATAAACTTCCCGTCGTTCTTAGATCTTCCAACGATAAAAATGCTCAAAATTCATGGGTTAGCCTTAGGACAAGCAGTGTGATGCACGATCGTTCGTTTGCTGCCCCCGGTCGTTTGGAATTCCCTTCCCAAACACCTTGCAATATCCCCACGCTCTCTCAATTCAGAAAAGTTGAAAACTCATCCTTTCATCAAGCTTTCCTGATTCGACAAATTAATGTGTTTTTGTGTGTGTTTTCATGTTACTGGCGTTCTGAGTTCTTCGGAAGATTTTGCGCCTTATAAGAACATTAGATTATTATTATTATTATTAATCATATGGTTGACTAAAAAAAAAAAACAGTTCCGTCAATATAATACTAGGTCCTATTAAGCCCCCACAAGCTATATTTAGGTATTTACGTCTATAAAATGTATAGGGAAAACACCTCCGGGGCATAGTAAGGTCCTAGGGTTATATACCGTCTCTAATAGTGATTTTAATCTTGCTATATTAGCCTTACTAGAAAAAAAAAACAGTTCCGTCACTATTATACTATGTCCTTATTACGCCCCACAAGCTATATTTTGGCTATTTACCGTATAAAAGGTATAGGGAAAAAAACCTCCGGGGCATATTAAGGGCCTAGTATATACAGTGGAGTACTTATATATATGCGTGCTTCATGAATATGAAATAATGTGAAAACTTAAAAGGTATTGAACTTCATTACATCGTCTTAATCAACAGAATTATAACGGTTTGTTTTTTGTTTGCTAGGAGTACTCGGATTAGCGTTGGCGTTGGAATAACATCCCATATGCTAATCAGTATCTATGCCTTTTACATTTCTCCTATTTTAGGAACTTAGGGGTCTTAATAATTAGGGGCATATTAGAAACCATGGCCATTGATAATGACTAGATAGTCTTAACTTTTTATGCCTGCTGTTATCAAGACTATCTAGTCATGACGAGTTGTGTGTAGTGAACGTGCCATTTAAGCCAAGATGGACAGCTTGCTCTCACTTACAGCTGCCAAAGAATGGGCTTTTTATTAAAATATTCTTATTTGCAAATAAACGTTATATTGAGGCATTCTTGAGAGTCTCTGAATCATGTGATAACAATTTTTCCAGATTTAAAATCACATTATGAAAAATTTTCAGGTGAAACTTACCCTTGTTATGTACCTACATTGGGCTGCCAATTGGCCACCCTGTGTACATGTTGACATGAACTTTGTTGGGAACAAATTTAGCATCGGTACAAATTGTAAGCACAATTATATAAGACTCTAGAGATGCATATGTTATGTCAAAGAAAAATTATTTGTTCTTTTTATTTAGGAATATACATCTCAAACCTTAAATTAACATTGGAATCCACAGAACAGTTGTAACTTATGATGGCACCACGAATAGTCCAAATTTTAAAGGATTGATGCCATAGTTAGGGTTGGTTTCCAGTCTAACAGGTATGCGAAAAAAAGAGAATTCAAGGTTGATTACAATTGCCACCAAGCCAAGAAAATTATAAACGCTGTCCTAAACGACTGAACAATCGTGCCCCAAAGCAACTCACCCCTCGGGGCCTTCTCCAAGTTGGCTTGGCCTGATATGTTCTTTTGCTGTGCCCATCGATTTCCAGAAGCAGAGACACGATCACCACCATAACAATGAACATCAAAAACTTTCGAAACAGATATATGGATAGACGTTAAAGCTGGCCACATCGTGAATTAACGTGTAGATTGTTTCTGGCATAATGCTGTTGCAGCAAATGTCATATACCACTTCTCGTGCTGAAAGTGTATAGGAAATGTTCCTCTTTCATCCAAACGTAATGCATTGTTTACATTTTTACATCCTTGTTTTAGCACTGATAACCGGTACTTACGTATATTTCTAGTTGAAGGGGACATTGCATATAGAGCCAAAAACAACCGGCAACACCTCGCATGACCCTGAACACACAGATGGCGATAAACCACTTAGCTGCACATAGATATTATCAGCGCGAAGCGCTAGATAGGCCGTAGCCAAATCGAACGAAGCACGACGCACATGGTTGCGCACTGAGCCTCTATTATACCCACTGTATTAGACGGAGGAAAAATTTCCTCCAATAATTTTCATTGAGCTGAGGCGTAGAGTTTCAGCGTCCAATGTCACGCGGCGCTATTTGCACCGTTTTAGCCGCTGATTAAAACGCGACGTGGGACGACGCTCACGCATGTGTTTACAGCATTAGTTTCTAGTCAATACAAAACAGGAAATATAATTAAAAAAAATTTTCCTTTTTATTGTTGGGTCATATCCAGAAGTTTCGATTTTTAAAAGACAGTGAAGAGTCAAATACATTAAGTGCAGGAAGGAATAACTTTTAACGGAAGGATTATAGTAGAATTTTCTTAAGTTAATTGGCCTACTTTTTCCAACTGGAGAAATTCACAGAAAAGGAAGCAAACGGTAGACTGTTCAAAGATATGAATTTCCATTCATTCACGTGTTCTAATAAGTGTCTGTACGGACAGTAATGACTAGAATAACCGATTTTGTCCTATTTGTGTGCTTCTTTGCAGGTAGGGACATCTGTATTGTTACGCTACATGCAAAAAATCTTGATTTGTTTTGATGATTTTGTTGTAGTTTCAGATTAAGCAAATCACTGATGGTGATGCATGTTCGAAATAAGGGAAAGGATGCCAGAACTATGCTTTTGTTTTGTTGTTTTGTTTTCGGTTGTTTGGAACAATTAGAGGGTATATAGATTAGGAGATCCAAATCCCCAAATGAGATCACATCATACAAATGGATAGGGAAGGGCGCGCGCGTAGTGAGGCTCATCGATTGGGTTGGAAAACCCAAGGGGTACAATACCAATTGAGATTTGGGCGGCCTCGCTGTTTGTTCTGCAATTTCTCTTTCCCTCGTTTCTCTCTCGCTTTCCTTTCTTTACTTTTATTTTGGGTCTTTACAAATAGATTTTAAAAACTTTTAGGCAAAACGTGCAGAACATGCTGATGATTTATAGGTGAAATATTTCTGGGCACGGTTTTCCAAGCCGGGGACAAATATCCCAGGTGTATCTGGTCTCTCTTCCAATTAATTTCTCCCTTGTTAAAGGGAAAGCAGCATTTGCTCATGATCCGAAACAATTAACAAACACATCAACATTCGATATTGGGGTATTTTTGTTATGATGTGAACATTAATAGCAAGTGGTTCAAAATCCGTGTATTAAAGACAAGGCTGCCGTACTTTTTACTGATTCTGTAACTTCTTATTACGTGGCATATCCAAAAATCCGATTGAGATCAAAAGCCATTTCCCTGGAAATCCAGTTTATAAATAAGCAGAATATTGTGCACCATGACCTGCCTCAAGCTGACCCAAAACACAAAACACTAGTGATCTTTTGATTATGTAATAGAATTTTTCACTGATATGGGTTGTTTTAGTCCTACAATTAAGTAGTTATATCGAATTATACATACTTAGCTTTTGATTTCATAAGCTAAAAAAAAGTGCATATTTCTATGTTTTTTATTCTCTTGCATTATCGCTGCCTATCCCTTAATGGTAGGTCATGAAAAAACAAAGTCCAAACAACTGTTTAGGAAAAGTTCTTTTAGAATCGTTTATGTGGTTTTTTAGGGGGAAAATCTTTCTCCAAAAGTGGAAAAATAACCGTTTCAAAGAACAAAACATTCATTTAGTTTTATATTATGACTCTTTATTTATTTGCTTACCGTTTTTTCGTTCAATGCCCCGTTATAGCCTTCAACCCCATTCCCTGGCGTAAATAATTAAGCTCCTTTACGAAAAGAGGCTTGCATGCAATGACTTGTATGAGCCGGCTCTAGCTAACAAGACAAGTATGTTTCAACTTTTCAAGACAATGTTATGTCTCAAAAGCGTGTTTCCAGCGTGTCTATTTTGTACCAGTGTTATGCAAGTTCTCTTTTTATTTCCATTCTTAGCTCCCCTTCCTTATTTTACTGTTTCATTCTTCCCAAGGCGCCCTGTCTCGGCTTTGTTTCTTCGTTAGCTCTTGATCATTTTCGGGGATAGGGTGTGCGTCACCACTCAAATTCATCGCGTACAGCCCCTGAATCGCGCATGATGAGTTTAGCGATGTGCGCTGTCTTAAGCGTCCTGCGTGGTGCTCTGTAAACGGTTCGAAAATAGCAAAGGCAGGATTCTATTGCCGTCACTGCGTGCCCAAAACGCACAGGCACGGGCCATTCTAGCGCCTCCGGCGCTTAAGATTTCTGTGTAGCTGAAGCGTCAGCGATGAGCGGTCAAAGCTCCATCTAATGAAAGTCCAAAAATCAGCGATACAAAACCGCACACTTGCAAGCAAGCCATTTGTCCCTTGGCTAGGCCTCTGCTCAATCGCATTATAAGTTGTTATTGCATAAATCAAAATCGAAAAAATATCTTCGCCAACTTATCATCCAACATATCCCCCATTTTAAAAGAGTTGGCTAAAATGTTCTTGGTATAGAAATTGTCAAATTTCTATAATATAGTATTTACTTACTACAAAATTTCAGCCTATGTTTTATATTGAAGCATAAGTATTTAAATTTGCGTGTTTTACTTTTAAGGGTATTCTGTAGCCTAATAAAAAGTATCTGATTGAGTGTATTATATGAATACACTGTTGCTATTTAGCCTCAATTTTGTGATTAACAAATATTAGTTTATTTCTCAATTTGCTTGAAAAAAGATTTCTCACTTGAAAAGTACTTTGTTTACTATGAAAAAGAGAAAATTGATTTTCCATTGTTTTAGATTGAGTCATGCAGGGTGTTATTTACTACCAATATGTGCAAGAACTGAACGGAATTCCCCAGAGTAAAATCGGAAATGAGTCAAGTTGTTTATGCTTTGAGATCAAAAACAGATTGCAAACTTCGGTAGTTAGTTTCATATGGTGCAATGCAGAGACGTAATTTACGTGATTCTAATTGGATTAGAGTTAGGTTTTATATGGTTGATGTGTAATATCTATTTTTAGGTCTTAGGGAAATACTATATAGCTGTGAAGAATAGTGTGTATATAAGCATGTTGATACGGAGAACTTGGGAAGAAGTTAGATTTGATTAGTAGTCAGCCTATACAGACAGTATAGCCAGTTGTTTAGTTATGGATGTATAAGTATGAGGGTCAGTGTAGTACACGTAGTATCAGGATCAATTGATATTTACCACAGGAGCTGCCTGTGCAAGCTATTTTCTCCCCCACTGTCCTATCGAGGCCTACAGGGCATTCAGTTTGTGGAATCAAAAAGGATCCAGGTTTGTGTTCCTAAAAGTGGCCATTCTTTTTAATTACGACGACGGACTTTACTTAGATGGATAGTACTTGGATGGTGCTGCAGGAACCCCGCCGTCTTGAAACTGCTGGACAAAATTAATCCTTCCGGATGAGAAGATTCTGTGGATTATAATACCGAGGATTTTATTAAGACGTATGCTGTCATGTTTGGAGTCTTCGCTATGAGGACATATAACGTTAAATGCAACACTCTTTTAAGTCGGGACATTAGCGGACACTAAGTCTACATCTTATGTTTTTTAGAAATCATGAGTTGTAATTTATTGAATGAAATTGTGTTTTGGACATACCAAATCCGTGTTATTACACAATGTATATAAAATTCAGATTCATTTGTGCACAGGATCATTTGGTGGTGTTTAAAGGGGATTTCTGACCTGTGACGTCCATGAGACGTTTGTAAACAACTGTATAATGATCCAATAATGTGTACTGGACAACACACAGAGTGCCTGCAAGCATACGAATCTGTCTCTCTTTACAGGTGCTTGTTCAGATCGCCTTTAGGACCCTGATTTACCAGGAAGTAGTATCAATTTAATATCAGGGGTAATTTTTTTCATAATTATGTCCATCCGTAAATGCCAGCCTTCAAATCATTTCTTTCCAAAGATAGAGACAAAAAAGGCTGTGTATGCGGTGGACCATCAAATTATAGAACACGGGAAGAGTCATAGCATTTAGAAAGGTGGTGTATCCCTGGGACGTACTACTTTCGAAATAAATTCTCGAAATTATAAAATAAGTTTACGTGTGTTGTCACAATCCTTACGACAGGAATCTTGTTGCTCATAAGCTTGGCAGATCTCTAAATTTTGCTGGCTTTGTCTTGGTAATCACATCGATGTTTTGTAGTTGAAGGGTCTTCTACCTCGATTGGCGCAGAAAAGTCCCAGTAACAACCTTGGTATGGGTTGGTTTCCTTGGCACAGACAGGCGGACGGTGGCCAGCAAAGTGCGCTCGACATTGGGTAACAATGGAGGATATGTTACCATTATTTGAGACCTGTGTATTTTTTTAGGCATACTGCCAGGAGTTGTCCACAGAAAGGCAGCATTGGATAGGTTCCCATTAGTAAACCTTGAAGCCCCCTCTTCGTGTATTCAACGTTTTTTTTTTTTCAAGCTCCATATAATACTTCCCATGCAAGCTCTTGAAGAAGGCAAGCTTTGAGAAATGGAGAGGAGATGCCTAGATGTCGTGAAGCCTGTTACAGGTATGTTACAGGCATTCCAGCTTGTCCTTATGTGACCGAAGTCCTCTGTTGATTATCTGCACGATTGATCCAAGGTATTTAAATCGTCAACCTCCCTGCGTTCAGTACCTATCGTGGAAAAGATGGGCTGATGCTCTGGTATCCTCATTGACAGTCATAATACTCGGTGTTATTAGGTAAGAAAGTGACCAACCCCAGCTGGTGGCAGCATCTTCCAGGCAGACTTTGCCATTGTTGGTGTCAAGGATCGTTTGATTTATAGTCTACAACGATCACAAAGAGGTAGGGGGCTAGCGTGTGTACCATGGCGAATGCCACTAGTTGTCAGAAACTCTCAAGTGGGAACCCATCCATTACTCTGTACAAAGTATGTTGGGTTTATCCATTTAGAAATGACCCTGCGAGTCTTCAAGGGCTAAGATCTGAGTTAGTGTAGATCTGCCTTTACGGAAAGCCATTCTGGTTTCGTCTGAATATAGGATCAATGTGAGGGAGAGTTCTATTGCAGCAACATGACTTGTAGATGTTAGGGCCAAGTTAAGATCGTGTACACCCCTGTAGTGGGCAATTAAGAGAGTGTAATCACCCCGTAGTTTGTGGGGTAGCTGGAGATCACCCTTTTCTTGGCAGCAGGGGTAGACTGATGACCTTGAAAAGGCCAAAGGATTATTTCCTTTATAGGTTTCATTACAAAAAAAAAAAGAAAAAAAAAAAAAAAAAAAGTTTGTCAACTGGGATGTTCATGGAAGGTTTGAAGATTTCCAATAAAACTGTGGGATATATAGTCAGGTCAAGGGTTGGAGATTGCAAGTTCTTTGAACATGTTTGAAGTTCCTTCATGGGGAAAGACCAGTCCAGATGGGCAGTCTGTCAGAAACTCATGGTTTGAAGGAGTTAGTTGTAAAGATTTTTGTCTGATTCGGTGGTTGGTCGAGAAGAGGCTGAAGTGCTGAAACTTTGTTTCTGGCACTCTTAAGGGTGGTATCACTGTGCTACGGATGACCGCAGTTTCCTTCTGTTATTATCCGCAACAGAACTGAGGCTGTAGCAGTTTTTACCATGAGTAGGGAACAATCAAGCTCTTTAGTCTTGACTAGATGCAAGTCTCGAGGACTTCAGGGTTAATAGGTTTTATTAAAAGCCGCTTTGTCAGAATGCGAGTACTTTGTTAATGTTTCTTTGTGCTACTTTTACATTCTCTTTGGTCCTCACTGAAGCCACCAGCTTGTGTCTTCATTCTTTTGGTAGCACTTTAGTTGCAATTCTGATTAGCTGTGTGAGGATGTTCATATGTGCACGCAAAATAGTTAATCACAGAAGTGTGTGAAACCATCATATACAGCAATTGCAGTTTCTTCACAGATGTTATACTTGCTCATAGGATCTTTGGCAGGAACTTTGCTTGGATTAGCAAATTTAATATTTGCAGGATACAGTCTGTGGTCAGAATTATAGTGTGTGTCCTTAAAGAGTTGTATGCATGAGAATTCTTGATGCCATTGACCCACTTCTTACACCAGATGGATCCGGTTGGACAGGTTCACAGTTGGGACAACGATGGGTCCAGAGCTACTTTTATATTCTAGAACCTTGTATTCTGTATACTGGGGGTTGCTGCTCAATGAAATCTACCAGCGTGCAGCCATTTCTATTCGCTCTTGCTCGGTTTTGCCATTTGCGGGAGAGCCTCGGACTGACAGCCAAGAGAATGGGAGCACTTACGTAATAGTTCGATCAGGTTGATTCTTTCCTAAAAAACACACAAACAAAAAACAAATGGCTTGCAAGAGGTGACTGCATTGTTATGTAACAAACTCATTTATTCCAGTCAGTTCGAGGCTCTACCTGCCAATGGCGAAACCGTGTCAGGGGCATGGGTTAAAGTGTTATAAGTAGGCCTAAAAATAAGGCATCAGTGGACCATGGCATTGAAGTCACCTGTTGAGAGATTGTAAACAGGATTGATCGAGGGATTTTGTAAGGGGTGTACGGCAGAGAAACAGAAGGTACTGGATTTCCCAGAGTAGGAACTTTCAAGATGCGTTTCATTACATGTAAATAATGGAGCATAGATTTGCGGGACTTAGGTGACAAGAGGACTCCTCAAAACCCCAGTGAGGCATTCTTTTGTCCTTCCATGTGAAGGTGTAACTAAGGTGTGCCATGATGTCCTGCAAATGATGAACTGTGTAAGTTACAATGTTTCAGATGCCAATGCTTAAAACCAAACTGTGCAAGTTCTCTTCTTAGCTGCAGTGGTAGCATCGGGGTGTTGAACGTTTGAGTGAAGCAAACTTTTCGGTGAAAAATTTATTCACATCATATTTTTCAAAATTCAGGCTTGGACCATCCAGGGGGCTTCAGCCGAATTATAAAGTTGGTTATTATATTGGTAGGGGCCAATTTAGACACGGGGAAAGTGCAGAAATCAAATCGGGGGCAAGGCTAAACCTGGTGATCTGCAGTGTGGTATTCATATCTTATCAAATCTTCTTAATAATCGCTGCAGTGGCAACTTTCAACAGTATTCCCCATATTAGAACCCAGGAAGCAAAAAGGGATGGAGTTGGCCATCTAAACAGGCATCCATCCATCCACCACAGGGCATCCATCTACACGAGCACACGGTCCTCCACAATCCAGGTTGCGGGGGGACTAAAAAAGCCTGTACAGGTTCCATTGAGGTGACTTTAAGCTAATTTTGCATGATTAGGCAAGCTTTTGTAGACTTGCTAGATTGCCAGATGTATGGCGCCTGTTAAAGGCATTCCATGCTGTCCTTACGTGACGGCAAATCGATACGAGGTATTGGAAATTGTGAACCTCACTGTTGAGCTCCTATACTTGGAAAACGATGGGCTGCTGGTAGCTAATCCTTATTGACAGTCATTATACCCGGTGTTCTAGCATTAGAAAGAGGACCAACCCCGGCGGGCAAGCATCTCCAGGCGAGGCCTTTGCAATCTTGTGTCAAGGGATCGTTTGATTTATTAGTTACAAAACGATCACAAAGAGGTAGGGCTAGGGTGCAGGACGGTTGGCGCGGGGAGAATACCAGCCAGTTGTCAGAAACTCCCTAGTGGGGACATCCATAATCTGTACAAATGCATTTGGGTTTTCACACAGATAACAAATGGCCTTGACGTCTCTTGCTGGAACACCATAGTTGGATTATGATAAATGCATTTATATGGAGCTCTACAGAGAACAGCAGCGCCTAAAAGTGAGGCGAATATGCAGCACAAACCTTCCTGTGACCATGGCCAGACTTTTGAAAAATCCACAAAAAAAACTATGGTACCTTCCTTCAAGGTAAATTGAAGTTCTTCAATGATCATTCTAAGGGCTAGGATCTGAGTTAGTGTAGATCTGCCTTTACGGAGCCATTTTGGTTCGTCTGAATTATAGGATCAATGTGAGACGAGGAGAGATTCGAGTGAGCAGGCATTGACTTGTAGATGTTAGTGGCAATTAGATCGGTAATACCATTGTGTTCTGGGGTAGCTGGAGGATAACCTTTCTTGGCAGACGTTATGACTGATGACCTTGAAAAGCCAAAGGCAGCAAGCTTATGCCTTTAGAGGTTTCATTACAAAATTTCAAGAGTGATCACGGATGCATGAAGATTTCCATATAACTGTGGATAGACCAGACCTGATGGGCAGACTGTCACGGCAACTTCATGGTTGAGGAGTTTGTTGTCAGGTTGTCTGATTTTGACTGATTGGTTGAGAAGCAGGCGAAAAGTACTTGAAACCATGTTGTCTGGCACTTCGGAGTATCCCTTTGATACGGATGACATTGGCTGTGCTTTTTTGTTATTATCTTGCAGCAGGCAGTTGAGGCTGCAGCAGGTTGTTTCATGATGTAGACCATCAAACTTTTTAGTCTTGACCCTGATGATGCAAGTTAATACTTCAGTGTAGGTTTCATTAAAAGCAGTTGGCCGAATCCAAGTTACCTTTAGTTAGTTGTTTCTGGCCTGCAGCTTTTAGATTCTCTTTGGCCTGAGTTATCTCATCACCTGAAAGCAATTAACAGCTGTTGTTAGGATGTCATATTCTGCACTGCAACTATTGCAATACAGCATATACAGCAATTACATATTCTTAACAGAAGGTTACTTGTTGGTGTACTTTTTCCAGTTTATTGCTTAAGGATCTTGGCAGGAACTTTGCTGACATTAGGACACAAATTCTGTGGTCGACTTAATCTTGATGCTATTGACCCACTCTTTACTAACCAGCATGTATTCCAGTTGGACAAGTTCACCAGAAGGACGAATATGGGCTGGTTGCAGATCCTTTTTTCTTTATATGAACCTACAAGGTTGTGCTGCTCCTGCAATATACGAGGTGAATACCATTTTATTGTTTCTCCATTTCATACTATTCCTATTTAATAGTGTTCTCCGTTGGCTAAATAAGGCAATCAGTTGGCCCAATCTTGGCATTGAAGTCACCTGTTAGTAGCAGATTGGGAACAGGGATTGCATAATTGGAGTGGATTTAATTCTCAGTAGGAAGAAGTTTGTGTAAATTTTTTTCTGGAAGATTTTGTAAGTAGTGTGGGTGGTGTGTATTCCCGTGGATGTTCATGCTTTAAAATGTTTTGTTGCTGTTTGGGTTCGAATAGGGACCCCAAACTGTCAGGAATGATGGGGTGCAAATTTTCCTACTGCTGCCCCGCTTCTTCAAGGGGGCAAATGTAGACAGGGAAAATAAAATCGAGTCCAAATTGTGTTTTAATGTACCATAACGCGTTCGTCTAGTCATAAGGATTAGAAAAAGTATATATTGGCCCTAGGTTCCAACCTTTAGTTAAAGCGGTATAGCCAATAATGGTTCAAGGTCACCCTGGGGGTAAATGCTCCAATGTTGTTGAAGTGGTGTCCAAATGATTCCTTGTGTCATACTGAAACAGAAAATGCATTTAATTGAATCTTTTTTTTTTAAATTTGCCATTTTCAAGGTAAGAAATGCATTTCTGGTGACCCCCATAGGCCATGTAGACCTTGCGACATTTTTTATGAATTAGCCAACCAAATGTCACACAAATCTGAAGCATTGGGTAATCTTTACCCCCAGGATGACCTTGAACCATTATGGGGTATAGCCTTTAACTAAAGGTCGAACCTAGGCAAATTTATACTTTTTCTATCCTTATTAAAAAAACAAACATGTTAATTTTACATAAACACCATTCGGACTCATTTAAATTTTTGCCTTGTGGTGTAACATTTCCGCCCTTGAGGAAGGTGGCAGAAGTCCGAAAATTTTCACCCCATCATTTTCTGACTGTCTGGTCCATACTGAATAAAAACAGAAGAAAATCAACTTAGCACCAAAATCCTACGGGAACTGTTTCATTGACATAACCAACCCACATGAAGGGTGAAACAGCAGAAAAACTCCAGTTGGAAGCATGATGAACCGGAGTCACAGAGAAAACCTGCAAGGCCGAGTAGTGGACGGAAAACCAAATGCACATGAAATCGAGGCCCGACCGTTAACATCTGGGAGTGACCCAAAGGGTGCTAATGCTTTGCTAATGAAGAAAGGAATCTTTTTGGAACAAATGTATCCACACATCCTGTCAGTATAACTTGGACCATTCAGGTGACTCAGGACCTAGTTGTCATTGTATTGGTAGGGACCAATGCAGGCACTGGTATATAACCTCCATGTGTGCTTAAAAATATTATTTTATTTCTCAGTTTTACTTGAGAAAAAAGTACTTTGTTTTTATGGAAGGAAAGGGGAAATTCCCCTAATGCTACATTGAGATCAAACAGGGTGTTGTTGACAAGTTAGAGATCATTCTGGTGAGATAGGGTACTATAAACAGCTTGCGGGTTACTGTGTAAGCTGTTGTGTGTGCAAAACAACCGAGATTGCAAAATAGGTAGTTTCCCATGATGTCTTAACGAGTGTCATTTGTGTGATCCAATGGCCAGTGTTAGGTATTTAATTATGTTTATGCATGATGTTGTTGGAATATGTATTTAAGTTTGGGAATACTTGCTGATATATACCTTATTCAGGTAAGGTAGTTGTGACTATTATTAAAGGGGATTTTGCAAAATTCGAAAACTTTGCCAGTAGTAAATTTATCAGTGGCTAATATTTTGGGATACAACAGGAGATGAAAATGAAATGTCTTGCTGTGTCTTTCAGCCAAAAAGCTTAAAATATTCTGGGAATTCAAAAAGGGATTCCAGTTTGTTGGTACTGAAAGTGACATTTTGTGACAGGACGGACATATTTAGGTGGAATACTTGGATTCTAGTACTGCAGTATATTAGTGTGTCAGGGACAACCTCATTTTCTTATACTGGACCAAAGGTATCTTCAAGGACTGAAGATTCCATCGATTATAATTCCGTGGATTTTATATGAGGTTTGGCATGCTGTCTATTTGGAGTCATTGCTAAACAAAGGAGAAAAAGTTTGGGTTCAGATGGCAAAAGACTTCCATCATGTATGATACAGCAAGCCATTACCAGTGAAGCAGAAAGAAAATGAACGAGAATTTGTCAAGTGAAACAGATTGTTAGAGGATAAAAATGTGGTTCTGATTGATGTTAATTTATTTCAAAAGAGTAAAAAACAAAGATATAGAAGGTGTCATTCTTGTGCAGTGTTTTGATTACGAATTAAAGTGACCGCAAGATTGAATATTCAGTAATTTCAATGAATACAATCTGTTGCGGTGGTGCTGTTGTTTTCCAGACATGCTCCTTTTTGCAATCAAACTGAAAAATTTGCTACGTATTCTTCACACATCATAATGGTTGCTCACAACCCTAATGAACAATATAACTTCCTCGAGAGCCAGAACCGACTACCCGTCCACTTTAGTATT